>CAJNIZ010026247.1:33290-76075 GCA_905231905.1 Symbiodinium pilosum | reverse complement strand
TGGCTGTGCACTTCCTCTGCCTCGAGTGGTTCAAGGCATAACACAGTGCCTGAGAGCAAAACCAGAGCAATCTACTATTCTACTGCACTCTAGTATTAACACATCTCTACCGAGATACCCTGGGCCTGATACAAGGGGAGGGAGGAGGGGGAGGGAGGGGATGGAAAATAGTTCGTACAGAGGAAGGAAAAGTCCCTACTACAGCTGGAACCCCTATACTGCAATCAGATGGTCCATACTACAACTGTCCTGAAAATTCAGACCATTTAATGTATTCTTGGCAAATTTTGAATGTGTTGGAGGGCTTTGGCGCGGTGCTCCTCGACGGCTGTTCGTATGGTGCTCTTCTTTGAGGGACGCTTTGCAGGGCTTTTGGCATGGCGCTCTTGGAGGGCTCTTTGAATGGTGCTCTTGGAGGGGTGCTTTGGAGGGCTCTTGGAATGGTGCCCTTAGAGGGGTGCTTTCAGTGTTCTTGGAATAATGCTCTTGGAGCGGTGCTCTAGGAGTGCTCTTGGAAGGGTGTTCTTGGAGGCTACCCACCTGCAATGGGTACATCTGCCCTTACATATACGCATATACACCAAGCACTATCATCTTTCTTAAAAAGTCCCACAGAGGTGCCCTTTTTTTCGTGGAAACCCCCCAACTATCTTCAATTATGGCTTTGCATACCCTGAACTTTCGGAATAGTCATAGCCACACGTTATGATATGGCCATTTCTGGTTCCGTATACCCTGAAGTGATTCGAGGACGTTTGTTATAGCTGGTCCCTTTCAACTTCTTGATATTCTGATGAATGAGGGTCTGTAATACAACTCAGGCATCCTCGCATTACATCACACGCCCTTCCCTCGCAAAACGAACCCGTTCCTGAAATCTTGCTGCACATGAATTTGATAGTCGTGGCTTGCCTAAAATCAGCCTTCGGTTGCAGTACGGACGGTGTAGTTGTGGTCTAGTTGTGGTATACGGATTTGGTTGTAGTAGGGCGAGCGAGAAGGGGGGCGGTGCTCCCCTTTAACTTGGGGGGGTGAAGGGCCAGCCCGCCCCTCCCCCCGCGCTTGAAGCATGGATGACTTGAGAGACTCTGTTTAACTCGGCCCAAGCGCTGCGGTAGAAGTCACAGTCAAGTACTGAAGTACAAGTTCACTCCGCTCACGGTTCCGGAGAGCAGAATGACAGGTACTACGAAAGTGCATCTCACCGCCCTGCACAGTCCTGGCAATGCCTAAACGTTCTATGCTGAACCCGTCTAATGTGGTAACAATTCGCATCACAATGCCAGCACCGTCCAGAGTTGGTGACATAGATGCTTCGTCCCAAGGGACAAACTGCATGGTGAGCGTCCAACTCACGCTGCAAACGGTTGTACCTATCGAACTGCTGATCGTACAGCTGAGCAAGTTGTTCATGCTCCCTGCGTAGTTCACGCAACTGTGCCCTCAATGCTTCACTCTCATGATGAAGCTCACGAGGTGGATCAGGAACGGGTAGATCATTACGAACAGGATTCCCAGGAGGCACAGGAGGAGGACGTGGAGTCGCTGGAGGTTCGGCGTCTGGTTCAACATCACCGTCAGCGTTTCGTTGGGTGATCGAACGCCAAACCCATGTGACAAAGAGGAGCATGCCATGGTAAGCAGCAATGATGATGATCGACAGCATCAGCAGCCATGTCCAACCGTCATCCGGCGCCGAGGTAGGACAGGTAGAACTCGCAGGCGCGGAGGTGGAACTGGCCGAAGGAGACGGACTCGTGGTCGCCGAAGTAGTCGTTACGACGGCAGCGGTCACCATCCAGAAGCACCAGGACCTTGACATCAGCAAGCATGCCGCCGTAGCTGAAGTCGACACACGAAGATCCCGGATAAGCTCTTTATCCGTTCTGTTCAGGTGCTCTTCGGTCACAACCATCACCTTGGGAACACGACGCAGCGTCATCTTGTGCTTGGCTTCATTGAAGAACTGGACCACGCCGCTGCTGAGGACACCCATCATTTGCGGAGCCAACATGCCCTTGGTGAGCGCGTCAGAGAGCATACTCTCGGTCGGCGTAAGAGCGCTGCCTGCCGGAAAGTCTGGCCTCTCTCAACGACATCACACACAATCGTTGAGTCTTATCTTGCGCCACTGAGGTTGACCCTGAGGCCAGTTCCCACAGGTCTTTACAGTCTGTGTACCCATCGCAGGGTAGCTCAGGCACTCCACCTTCTTGCAGGAGAAGCAGTGACTGCACGGTCGGAGCCTTCGGGGTGTAGAGCAACTCACCCAGGCGCACTGCAACCAACGTGGAGGTCTCCATGCATGACACGGCTGCCAACGTCTCGGCATGCGAAGTCGAGTAGGAGACTCGCTTGGCCTTGGCACCATGTGCCCAAAGCACGTGGCACTTACCACCCATGAGATGCGTTTGGTGGTCCTCCATGACCTCTTCGTGGCTGTTGAAGTCACGGAGGTGATCTTCCATGAGCAGAATCATGATTCCTTCTTGTGCACACTGGCGCACACTTCCAGCTGCGCTGCTATCATGTATGCATGCCAGCCGAAACGGAGGCCGGAGCTTCCTGAAGTACAATCCAAGGCCTTGTCCGATTTCGGACTGTGCTTTGCGAACAACCTGGTTGGCCTGCTTGAGATGACCAATGGTCGCCTTGGTCACCATTGATTGCAAGATACACACCTCCGCAATCAAATCCAACCTGGTGGCCGTCAACCAAAGCAAAGCTCCTAGCACCGACCGAAACGAGGTCAACTCGGTCGCGGTCAGGGAGTCACTGTCTCCACGTGAAGGATCAATGTCCACCGTCTTAAGCTTGCTACAGAAATCATCCTGCTCCATGCAGATCCCGTCCGGGATGCGTCTGTAAACCACGCCACAGTGCGTGAAGGGAAGAGTCTGCCTGGTAACCTTGCCAAACTTCTTGACCAACAACTGGTACTGCTCATCAAGCCACTTGCGCTTGCCTTCTGCGCCGCAGTCATCCACATGCGTGGTAACGGAGGCCCGATCGCCATCGGCAAAGCGCCAGATAAAGTAGTTCTCATCCAGCAACGAAGGAACCCCGCCTTGTTCCTCCCAGTGGCCACGCAGACACAGCTGCCAAGCCAGTGGAGCATCGTTCAGGCCATACACCGGCTTGATGCATAGTAGTGCCCACTCATCCAGGCATTCGTAGTCCACGCGGAAGGACGCATCGAACTTGGCCAAATGACGCCAAACATTGGCTGGGGCAATGATTACCACCTTCCGGACTGGCGAAGTGATACCCCGAGATGCCAAGAGCTCACGAACCTTCTCGAAGGTCAGGCCCTTCAAGAAAGCGCCCGAAACGTCCCAGCTCTCGGTGTCATGGTCGTGATTCACCGCCGTAGACACCAGGAGACGCTGACTCAACCTGGTGGCCATTGTCGAACGTGTTGACAGAGTGTCCCGCTGGTTGTCAAAACATCCTCTGGCACACAGTCTCGACTTCACCTTCCTGGAGCCATCAGGATAGCGCTTCCACTTCCTGATCCACACGCTGTCAATTATAACTGTGTCACTGGAGATCGAGGACACACGGACCTTCTTGAAGCTGCCCGTATCCACAAACTGCTTTATCTCCTCAGAGTCGGCCTGTTCCACTTGCGGCCATATGCCATACACTTCGTCCTCGGCGATGTTGTCAGTGTCGTTGTCCACCTTGTAGATCTCGCCGCTGGCCAGGGACGCATACAAGGTTTCGTGCCGCTTGCCAGGCCACGAAAAGAGATACTGGCTCGTGGTTGCAGCTCCCGTGGTTGCCATGCTCGACCGCCAGGAGTACTCATCCCATTGTGCCATCGCATGATGATTGTCATGGAGACACCAAGTCATGGGGAACTCCCACTTGATGAGTTGCCGCTGCAGCATCAACCAGTAGAAGTTGATCAGGTTGTGTTGTGTTCGAGTCGTAGCTCGCGTCGAGGAGAAGATCTCCATGAAAGTGCCCAGACGCTCTTTCTTGGATTCCGGGCCAAGGACCAACCGTGCGGGTGTCCGGTCCTTTCCGCTTCAGGTCACGGTCGACATCCATTGGCTCTTCATCCGATTTGTTGGTGCTGGCTGCCTGCTCATCCACTTGCATGGGCACAGCCTCATCGACAGCACCTTCGGAGGGAACAATCTTCAACGACGGTCCAGGTTCGTAGGACACCGCGACGACGAAGTAGAGGTAGATGAAGGCCACTTCGTCCACTGAGGCGGCGGTGATCTTTTTCATGGTGATCGGATCATCGTTGTTATGCTCATGGCAGGTGTACTTGTCAGAGCCAGCTTTCCAAAGAAGCAGGACGCCAATGGTGCCTCGAGGTGGATGCAACGTACGTACGCCTTGCCCCAGGATCAATCCTCCAACGTTACGGTTGGAGATGGCCTTGGCGAGGGATACCAGCTTGGCCCATGCTTCTTCATAGGCCAAGGAGGAAGTGGATGCCCTTCGCCAGGAGGTGCAGCCATTCTTAAATTCAGGGACCCATCCAACGGTCACCGTCTTGTACGGGGCCATCTTTTCCACAATGTCCTTGAACCACTGGAAGTCGTTCTTCTGCTCGTTGCTCAAAGTCACAAACACACCTGCAGCATGTGGCCTGATGCGTCGGAGGGCCACCAGATATGGTCTGCCTTGGTAAGAGATGATGGCCGTACCCTCCGTCTGGCTTATCCGAAGCAGCTCTGCAGGTCCTCGCCAACCAATGTCACCCTGTACCTGAGGTCGTGTTCGGTTGGCACGAGCCACTCTGTCCTCTGCAATGGCCTTGTGCACCATGGACAGCGCCAGTTGACGAACTCGAATGGCTCGTTCAAAGGGTGTTACATCCGTTTGTAAGGCACCTGTAATGGCCGTGACGGAGTCCGTGTCGTCCTGAAAATAGGGCCTTGGGAGAACCCCGAAGACGCACATGGCAGGGGTTGCTCCCCCATAGTTGAGGGTCATGTTTTGCGCTGAAGCGGACTCCCTGCACAAGTCGTCAATCTCAATGGAAATGCCCTGCCTGTCAAGCTCTGCCTCTAACTTCGCCATCGTAATTTCGACAAGTCTGATATGCCTTTCGGCAAGTCCTGTCCCGGTATGTTGGGCGGCTGCCGGTCCGGAGGTCGTTCCTTTAGGAACTCGCTCGATCCCAAAGCGCTCCAATTCTTTTCCAGCCTGGTGACCCATAAGTGAAGACTCTTGGTCGAGCACCAGTTGAGAAGGAGGGCCGTAAATCGAGAACCACCATTTCAGCATTGGTTGGAGGAGATCATTGTGTTCTCGAGAGCTCACGGCCATTCCTGCCTTATAGCGAGTCGCCTCGTCCACCATCATGAGCACCCAGGTCTCCTTGTACTGGAAGAGGTCGCACTGGACTCGGCTATTGAAGCTCGACGCTTGCGATCCAATCTTCACCTGTGGTCTGGGGGGAAGTCGGACATGCTTCCTGCAGATAGAGCAATTCATGATCGCTTCCTCTGCTAACTTCAGAACTGTTCCATCCAGGCCAGCTCTGATCAACATGTTGCGGAAGTCGGAGATCGGAGCGTGGTAGAACCTCTCGTGCAAACCCAGCAGCAGCCATCACCGGGTCATTGTCAGGCAGGTCGGACTGAAGCTTCTTGAAAACCTTCCGGAAGTCGTACAGAGGCTTGATAGGCTTTGCTTCGTCCGTCAGGTTCCGGCCGAACCGCTTTAAACTCTTCTTCCTCAGCACCTTCTGCTCGTTCTTCAGGTTGTGGTTGTTGTGGTGGCGCAGGCGCCGAGGAACGAGGTGGTTGTGCTGGAGGCAGCGCTGACGGCGCGGATGGTTCCGAGGGTCACCGTGAAGAAGAAGATACCTCCCCACCATTTTCTCTTTCGGACGGAACGTAAGGAGCAGCAGGCCTGGAAGCAGCAGAGGACCGAGCCCGGCACGATCGACGTCCGGATCATTGTGCCAATGACCGAAAAGATGGACATGCCAATCCGCATCCTCCACAGGAGCATGTAGTTGATAGAAGACGCATGTCCTCAACGGCATTGATCCGCCAGTGGCGCACATCGCCCTCATTGAGAAGCCGCAGAGGCGCACACTCCGAAGACAGATCAGGATCTGGCGTGCGCTGGCTCCACGGACGCAAAGACAGCATGATGGCCAAGACATTGAAGTGAGGTGCGAAGGCTTCTTTGACCACCTGAAGCAGGACCAAGTCGTCCACCCAGTGGTCGTAGTCGATCGCCGTGGCCTCCTCAAAGATGCCCAGACCAGCTTCCACCATCTGCATGAGGGCCGCCTTCAAGTACAGCCGTGATTCGGGAAGAAGCTCAATGCTCGCATCAACATCCAAGCGCACGGAGGAATAGTCCCCGCTACGGGCAAGGAACTTGAAGGGGCCAGTCGGATCTTCCAAGGCACCTGCCGGAGTTCTGGCTGAAGTTGTCGTAGGTGCTTGAGGTTGATGGTGTGGTTGCCCGTAGCGACACTCACCTGGCACAAAAGTGTGTTCAACGCCAGGAGGAGCAGACCGACCCAACTGGCACCGCTGGCATGAGTAGAAAAAACCATGCATCCAGAACAGACTGCGTGGCCACACTAGACAGCGACGCAGTCCATCTTGGCGAAGGATACGCGCCAAGTCCTGAGCAAACAGCTTGCACAGCTTTCGCGGATAAACCGCGGCCATGGCCGTGCGATTGATGCCATGCAATTGGCCTTGCAGAATGCCATGTGGCTTGCCTTTGTGACCGCCACATCTCTTCAGGATTCCACGCCATCGCCGGTTGCTCAGGAAGGCAGTCGCCTTTCGCACAGGTTGTTGCGCTTCATCTTGAGCGCCTAACATGCACTGGTCAAGTCTCTGCTTTGCGATGCCCTCATGGTCAAAGAGACGAGCAATTGGGCTGTCTGTGAGCATTGCTGACCCCAGAGGTTGTTCAAGTGTGAACGCTCGCCCTTCATTGCGCTGCGCGCAGGAAGGACAGCGTTGGTATTTCAGCACGTCGATCATGGTCGCGAGCTTGAACATCTTTCGTGCTTGACGACACCGACCAAGGTCCACACGAAGGTGCCCCAAAGAGATGCGCAGTTTGGAACTCCTGACAGCACTCATGGATCATGGCCTGATGTCGTGGTAAGGACATATCCCAGCCGTACCGGTAGTCCACGGGAAAAGCCACTGCGAAGCCCGCAGCCAGAAGAAGCAAGGACAACCTTCCACTGCCAGAGCACAACTCTTGGAACTGCAGGCGCAAACTGCGGCCGCGGGATTTCTGCATCCACGCTGAAAAGTTGCGTGGGGTAATCGGCCGTCGGCCTGATTGGCTGTAGAACTCCTCTGGCATGGCTCGATAGTACTGCTTGGCTCTCTTGACCCGTTCCACGGGCCAATGGTCAGGGAAGCTGTCTCCGGCATACGGAGGGAACAAGTCGAAGTCCTCGCCAGTAGGAGACGTGGTTGCCAGCTGTTCTGCTGGAATGACCTTGCCAGGAGTGCGCAGGCGAAACTTCGTGATCCCAGTCCACAGGTGTTCAAGATCACGATTGGGAACTGTCGAGTGGTCTTTCTGCTCGTCGAGGTAGTGGTCGGATAGTCGTTTCTCGCTCGCCAGTGAGGAGAAGCTCGTCCACAGGAAGGTCAGGCGCGCCATTCAGGGTGAACAGGACTCGTCGTGGTACGCGATGATGTCTGACCAAGTAATGCTCCTCTATCGCCCACGAGTCACTTGCCAGTCTACTTCGTCTATCAGATGGATCCTCCAGAAACGGCTTGCAGTGATCATAGCTAAGTTGTCTAAGCCCAGAGGTAGTCGTGGAGAAGGTCGCTGAACTGTTGCCTGAGGAGTTGACTTCTAACGTCAACTCCCGGCCTACGGGAATCTGGTCCCCTGCTTGACCCTCGATAGCTGTAGTCACGCCTTCCTCAGCGGTGGTACATGTGGTTTCGCTAGCTGTGGTTATCAGAACCTCAGTGGTCGTGAATGTGGTGTTTTCATCGCCAGCCTTTCGGGCTTGCAGTTCACAAGAGGTTGCTCTTGTAGATGAGGTAGTCGAGGAGAAGGTCGATGGACTGTTGTCTGAGGTGCCTTGCCCTTCCTTTCTTTGGTGTTCACACCGCTCACGTTCCGGAGCCGAGCAGGATGAGTGTTGTAGGAAGCAGTGTCGGACATCATTCCATTTCGCCCGAATTGCCGAAGCGAACATGCCGAGCTGCTCGCCAACCTTCGTTGCATCCTGCTCTGTCACGTCGCAGTGTTCATCCACAGGAAGAAGATAATGTCCTGAGTCAGTCAACAGAATGCGCAGGTAGTGCCTCTCTTGATCAGGCTTTTGCACCACCAGCACGCCATCACCGTTTTCGAAGTAGTCCGTCAGGATGGCAGCTCGTTGCCAACGAAGCGCAGGGTTTCCAAGCAAGGCCGGACACAGTGACCCATCGCCTCCCAGCACGTCAGCGCGATAAGCGCCATGCGCCCCCGACAGAGTGAGAGGAATCGTGACCTCACCCATCGTGCTCTCGGGGTTGCCCGAGATTCCACTCACGTTGTGCTGCTTCTTGTGATCCCACGAGACTGCTTGCTGCTTCTCAGGAGGAAGAACACTCAGAAGATCTCGGAGGGTCTCGGATCCAACCAATCCCGAAGCAGCACCAGGATCTACCAAAAGACCACGCCTCTTGTCGCCCTTCACCGTGTGATAGTTCTCCAGGGAAGAGAAGATGCCGAGGGCAAAGGAGAAATCGAGGCGCTTCTCGACAGCAGAGGCAGCAGCTTGATCTTCCGAAGGTGGTTCCTGAACCGAAGTGGAGGCATCCGTGGTCATAGAAGCCTTTGGACGGTTGAGGTGCAGAACCGTGTTTAGATCCTCGTCCTCAAAGCGAACGTGCTTCTTTTTCAAGGGGGAAGAGCGCGGAGGTGGCCCGTGGAAACTATCGTTCAGCTGCTTGTCACTGAAGCCGAAATAGTTGCCACCGCCGTAGCCCGAGCCGCCTTTCTTACCATAGCCTTTTCCATAGCCACGGTAAGGAGTCCACTTGCTCTTGCCCTTCTTGCCTCTTCCTTTTCCATATCCACCTTTCGGAGATCGGGGCTTGCCATAACCCTTGCCATAGCCGCCCTTGTTGCCGAAGCCGCCTTTGCCGCCGGCATAACCGGGCGAACCTTTCGAATTGCTCTTGCCCTTGCCGGTGTTCACAGAGCAGTTGGAAGAGGAACGCCATCTCGATCCGCCGGTGGAACAGCTGCGGCCCTTTCCTTTGCGCATGGGAAAGGCCTCCTCATTCGAGAGCATTGGAGGCTGAGGCTGAGGCAGTCGCCGAGGGTTCCGAAGGTTCTCGAGACTCCGCGTCGTAGTACTCCTCCTCACCGTAGTACTCCTCTTCGTACCACGAAGGCTCCCAAGCCTCCGATTCTTCCGGCCACTCGTCTGGCCAGTGCTCGAAATCATCCTGCCAGTAGGACTCTCCATACCAGGCGTCGTCCCAGGAGTCTTCCCATTCATCCTCTTCGTCGCCCATGAAGTAGGAGTCGTGATTCTCCTGAGCTCGGTGCACCAGTCGAAGAGCAAGGGCTCGTGCTTCCTGAAATCGCCGGAGATCTCCTTGGATCTGCAACTTAATGTCATCCACCAGCTTCACCGGAAGTTGCGCGGCCTTGAAGAAGAGGTAAAACTTGGCCACGTCATTGATCTCGAAGCCAGCCCTCGTCGTGGCCTCCTCCAGCCGCATGTCGAACTCGATGCTGAACTCGGAGAAAGCCATCCGGCCGCGGCGGAACTCCATGAAGTCCTCTATGCTCTTTGACACCAGCTCCTGGTCCGAAAAGCCGAAGGCGTCTCTGAGCGAGTTGCACAGCGATTGAATCCCACTTGGTATCGAGTTCTGCAGGATGATGGCCGGGTTGGTAGGATCTCTGACCTCGTCGACCGACAACCGGACCAAGGCGTCCGATCCGACGTCCACTCCTCCATCCGGTCGTGGTAACCGAAGTTGAAGTGCCAGACGTTGTGCTTTGCCTTGGAGTCGTCCAGCCACCAAGGGGCCTACCAGCTCGTCCGCGCCATCAAATATTTGATACCAAAGCTTTAATTTGTCGAAAAACAACCGCAACGGGTAGTCAGGCAGTCCTGGCGACCACCCGGGAGGACAGTCTCGACGAAACTCCTGGAGGGGGATACCTGAGCTGTTCGGATTCGTTGACGAAGAAGACATCGGTTCAATGAAGTCGCCAAAGAGGCCGTCCAGAAACAGGTCGCCGTCCAAGATCAGCTCGCCACTGGTGAACAGAATCGAGCAGCCGAAGAAGTCCAGGTGCCCGACAAAGTCAAGGAAGCAGGTTCGCCTTGTGTCCTTCTGTAGGGACCGCCGGGCTCGGCTATCGCAGAAGGCCTGCTCTGCGACGATTTCCAGCCGCCTGGTCTTGCCGTAGAGGAAGCCGCCGTCCGGGCCGAAGGGGTCCGAGGTCTCGTTAAAGAGCTCGAAACCGGTCGTGCCGAAGGGCTCGTTCCAGAAGATCTGGGCCGCTGCCCAGCACCCAAGAAGGAGAAGCAAAAGAAAGCTTGCTCCTTTCTTGTCTCCAGATCCTTGCTGACCGTGATCTCCAGAGCCAGCAGGTTCTTTCAAAGTGCGAAGGTGGTTGGACACAAGGATGTCCGTCGTGATATTGTACCACCAACTGTTGCCGTGGAAGGCGTGGAGAATCGTGGTGTCGAACGTGTTCACAAGGAGGTTGTAGGCGCAGCGGTGCCACGCGAAGCTATGGGCTTCCAGCAGCCTGCTGTTTGGATCTACGCCCTGAGCAGCTAACCTGCTCCGCTACCAAACTTGAGAGACTCTGTTTAACTCGGCCCAAGCGCTGCGGTAGAAGTCACAGTCAAGTACTGAAGTACAAGTTCACTGATGAAACACCTAAACAATGACCCAGAACCACATTTTCACCGACCTAGAACTGCCGCAAGCTCCAGGAGAGCTAGTTTTTGTAAGTTTTCTGGTGCATTCCCCCTTGATCTTGCGAGCACTGTAAGGCTAATCATGCTAATCATCAGCCTTCACAATGATTCATTGCCATCTGCAGTCACGGCATCTAACCCAACCCTGCAGCCAGCAATGTCCTTTTGGGCAGCACGCTGCGCCGACTGCGGCCTGACGACCACGCAAGATTCTCCAGGTTGGGGTCCGCCGTGGGATTTGCCCACAACGCTCGCAGAAGCGTGTTCTTCTTGGTGTCTTGCTCAAGGTTGCAACTTCCATTTCTTTCAGACGTTATTTGCTTGCATTACCACGAGCTTGAAGGCCTCCCGGGCTTCAACTGGTCACAGTGGTCATAACAGGCAGCGCATCTCTGGACCTGCTGAACCCTGATTCACCCTGAACCCAGACTTCCAAATGCTGCCGCCAACACTTCGGCAGCGTGGGCGGCCGCTCCGGTGGCACATCTTCAGGGCGCCGCCGGGGAGCCTGAACATTGTTGCACCACGGCAGAGCAGAAGTACAGTTTAGACTCGTGAGCTTTCCTGTGTCAGGCAACATGCAGACAAAAAGCCTGACCAGACATTATGAGTTGCGGTTGAAAGCTGCCTCTGGTGATCTTACAGGACATTCCTTGCATTCACGCAACGCCAAAACCACAAGGTTCAAACATGAATCCAAGGTCAGATTGTTTTCTTGCTGCCAAGCCTTTGCGGCAAATGCAAAGCGCTACCCGCAGCTACCCACACCTCGTCTGCCCTCTGGGATCGGGTGCGTCGCACCACCTGACAGGCTTCGAGCGGAGGTTCCAGACATCTTCGCCAGAAGGCCCTGATGACTTCTTGCAGGCGTCCGGGGCCTGAGATGCTTTGGCGGCATCTGCGGCTCTGACAGCTGCCTTTGCCAAATTGGCTGCGCAGTACTCTGCATGCTGTTCAGTTGTTCAAAGAGTCCATCTGTCAGCAGGGCATTAGGAATCCATAGGCGGTAGTTCTGCCGAAACTGATAGCAGCTCTGATGCCTAGCCGGCATTGCCTAATGCCAATCTTGGCCATGATAAAGCAAACAACTCAGAAACGAGATGCGTCCGCAAGCCTTCTCCAACATAGCAGGCGGCAAAAAGCGAAGGGACCAAAGCACATGTACTACACATGAGCTGCATACATTTTCGGGAATTCCCCCGTCATGTCGGCCATCTCTCTAGTGAAATGGATGTGGCATTCAGGAAGTTCAAGAAAAATATCCAAGGGTACAGTGTTGCATTGAACTCAAGGGGGTCACGAGGAAGGGGAAAGTCTAGCTAAACTCCAAGATTCGAAGCTGCACATGCATCAGTGCGAGGGTATTGTAGCAATCCGGACATAGTTGTTCAACCAAAAGCTCTCAAATGTGGGAAGAGATCCTCCGGAGCTGGTCGAACTAGAAGATTTGACAGGAGTCATGTCACATCATGATACAATACACGAACTGATGAAGGTTTGCAGGTCAAGACTCGGATTTCGTGAGGATTTCTGACACATAACGGCGGAAAATGTAGGACTGTAGGGTGGCTGAACAGATGAGCTGACAAGGATTTACAAATCAAGCCTCATAGGATGTCTCAGGCCACGCCTTTGGGCCTACTAGATCCTCCAAGATAATGGACAGCCCTTAAGCCTATGTCCCAGTCTCCAACCGCTCAAGGATGGTAAGGTCAAGAGTCCTTCTGACAGTCACAACGCTGTACTTACTAATCCCTCCCCATTCTGATTGACAACCATCCGACCCCCACAAGAGACAAGCCCGCCACATGTATCATGACAAGTTTGAAGAGGGTTGCGAACCCGCTTCGAATTTCTGTTCATCAACTGATTTAAAACATCCCAACACCTGACCTGCAAATGTTTGTTACCTCCTCTTTTTGGGCTATGCTAGGCTGAATTGCGAATCCTTCTACTTCATCTGCTGCCATCTAGAAATCCCTGATGACTGAGCCTCCGCTTCTGACCTGCAAACCCTTGTGAGTTGCTTTTTTCTGAGCTACGCATCCCGAATACTTCCTTTGTCATGAACTAGAAATCTCCAGAATCTGACCGGCTCCAATAAGGATCACTTCTTACACCTGATCATTTCAGGGAGCTGAACGCAATCGTTCTGAACCCGGGAAAGCCTCTTGAATTTCGCACCTGACTACAAACATGCGAACGCTCTGCCAGAGTATTCCATGTGCGCGCTACGGAGGAGCTGGGCATCACGTTGGGGTTTACTGGCTTGGCGCATTGTCCAGTTAGAGTCGCCTGCGCCTTGGGCGATGGCCAGGAGGGCCAGGATGCTGCAGCCGTGGGCCAGGAAGACCAAGAAGCCGCCATGGATAAATGCTAAACTTTCCTGCGTCCCATTCCTCTCAAAACCTGCTGCGAACCGTCCCTCTCAAACTAGACAAACTCTGGAAACGAAGACGATGACCTCCCTCTTGGCATGTCCATTCCCTACAAATGGCCATGATTTGCAGCTTCTTCCTCATCTTGAGCCATTCTGAAATGCCTGCTGTTTTTCTTCAACTGAATACCCTCGCATCACTGAACGTATTTGCAAGCTGTGCCGTACTGAAGAGACTTCACATTTGAATGACTTGATCGCACCTCCACCTTCTTCTTGACACTCGCGAGGTCATCACGAACGGCCTCAGAAGGTGCAAGCGATGCTTCAGCCTGGCGCCGAAGGCACTCCTGTAAGCAATGAGGAAAACAACCAACCCCATGATGCTGAAAGCTGAGCCGCTGAGCCTCGTCCATCTTTTCCGCCTGCTCAAGCTCCAGTATCTTGGCTTCATCGACCTCAGCTTTCTTGTTGTAGACTCAGGGACTGCAGCCGAAAACAACACTGCCCCTCCTCCAGGTAATCCCGCTAGCATTGACGTACAGGGTTCATGATGGTCTGGGTGCAGAGCCCACTTCTCTTGTGCCTTTTGCAATGTGTCCTGGCCCAATGCATGATGATGCACTGCCCAAGACCTACAGATTCGTTGAGCTTTCTCACGTGAGCTTACTCTCCATCTGTGGGGGTGGGCTTCAGGTGAGCAACCCTGCACACAGCATCGGAAGATCCAGCGAGGCCACCTCGACTGCTGCAGCGCCCTGCGCCTCCGCCTTCTGCACGGCCTCGGACACCTCCAGAAACATTTGGCCCAGTGCTGTTCGATGCGTTTCCTAAGAGCCCAGAGGCAGCTGACCTATCTTCTGTGCTGACAGCTGTGAGGTCCATCAATTCTTTGGCGATTCCGCTGTGAGTTGCGCCGCTTTTTCTTGTAGCCAAATTCTTCTGCATCTGCACTCTGCGGGTTGTGTGGCTGGAGTTGACCGCGGCTCTGCTCAAAAACACTCAGAATCCATGACAACTCTTGCCTCTCGCAACAAATGGAGGCAAAATTACGAGCTGTCGGTTATGGTCAAAATGAATGATTTCTGCAAGAGCACAAGCTTCTTCTACTTGTTTGCCGGGCCGCGAAAACATTAATCCTGGTCTAGATGTAACATTGGACAGCTTGCACACGTCTTTCCTTTTCGGCACAGAGCAGACTCTCTTTGCAACAAACATTCTTTGGAAATGCTTTGAAACTGTGAACATCAAGCTCTCCAACATCAGCAAGTCAGTGGAGCGGTGAGCAGCAACCTTCTGCCCAAATCTCCGCTTCATCTTGTGGCGCGATACCACCAGCTCAAGACACTGTTGATACAAGAATGCATCGTAGCATATCGTGGCTCGGAAGAAGAGACAAGTGCGCGTGGAAACAAAAAGAGAAATCACGTTTGCCAAACAGCCATTCCCTCTCACCCAACTTGCCTCTGCCTGGACCTGTGCGCTTGCATTGCCCAGCAGCCTCGTCAGAAACTTGCAGAAAGCATAATAAAGACATATTTTGTTGGACGCGTGAAATCTAAGCCACCCTTCAGATTCGTTCATGGACCCTCGGTCGCACTGCAGCCCAAGGGTTCCAACCCTGGAGTGCTCAAACTTCTGTTCTCACTTCAAGCTGCAGGCTGCCGCCAGCGCACTGACGTCAGATGTACACGGTTGCAAAGGTAACGCTGACATGCAGCTGCTGCAATGCGTTGGAAATCAGATGTCTGAGAATGTCCGTGACGACTGAACTTAAACCATGTTGATGCATTGACCAAAAGGACCTCAGTTCTTCAGGAGTTCTGCTCACTAGGCGCCACGCGGGCTAGTGCTCTCAACCTGATCAGATCGTGCTGCGAGGATAGTGGCATCAAACATAACAATGTTGGTAGACACATGTAATTGGAACTATCCTGAAAATGGAAGCATGACAACATGGACCGCAGAGCTTCCCAGCCTTCACTTCAGACCCGTCCTCCGTAGCCTGCGCAGCTTGGAATCAATTTTGTTCTGCAAAGCTACTCAACTCGCTAGCGTCAGCTTCACCATAGGCCACGCCAAGGCCGTGCAGCCCGTGCATTATTGAGCAGAACAAGCTTCACGAATGTTGTGGCAGGCTACGGGAAGCTGGGCAAGACAATGTTCACTGCTCCTAAGTCATGCTTCACCCTGTGCTGACGTTCAACAGTACATGATGATCTGACACTACATCAGGCAGCGTTGGAAGAACACTGCTACCTGTCAGCGGACAGAACTACGTGTTTCTTCGTTTGGACCCATCATGAACTAACCCCTATGATTTGCAATATGTAGGCAGAGTCACACTTCCCACGACGCTTGGCTTTGAAGTTGGTGGGTCCCTATCGTTCTACATACGCATCAAGAGTAAACGGCATGACAACTTGGGGGGTATCGTAGGTCTCCATTGAAAACCTGAAATCGCGGAAGTCATGCCCACTCACAACAAACGCACATAAATATATGCCACAAGTTTGTGTTACCTTTTTGTTGGTAGAGAAAACTCTTTTGGGAGTATCTACTCACGTTTCCCATCAAATCCCACAAAGACGATCTAGCTGAAACCAAGCTCGTAGGGTTTCGATGTGCAAGCCTCAGGGTTGGAGGTTGTGGTCTCGTTCGAGTCATCGGAGCCCTGTAGGACACGCACATCTATCATCTTAGTGATGTTACGCTGTTCTCGGGCACAGTAGCCCGTGAGAAAAGTGCATCCAATGCCCATTGCATCATCAATGAGAATCGTCCAAGCGGTCTGCGTACCTTTAACTCAGAACCCAGTACGTATTGGGTGATGTTTTCTGAATCGGCTACTGGAGCTTCTCGCTCAGCAATGGATGCAGTCACCCAAGCAATTCATCGTTTTTGCCAGTCAGATTTGGGTCATACATCTAGACCACAAAGAAATGCTGCACAGACTCTGCACACTCCAGCGTAGCCAGTGCCCTCCTACACACTTGTTGTGGTTCTTTCCCGCGCCAGCAGATCGGAGACCGAGAGATTGCCAACGACGTCGGACACACTGATATTGCTTAGCGCCTGAGAGGAGGACAGAAGGCGAAATGCGGTTGGACGAATTGCATGCCCTCTGCTGCGTTGCTTTTCTCTGCTGCGCTCAACCTTTCTCCAATGGGTCTCGGCGGATCTGGTCTCTGGTGCAGAAGTATGTTGCAGCATTTGCGGCTACAGCCTGGCTACAGCCTGGCTACAGTGTGGCTACGGCGCTATGCTGGCAGAGTTCACATAGCTTCGATTCTGAGAGGACTTGGCCTTGGCCCGGCCAGGAATGCTGAGATCGGGGCATCCTTCAGCTTGTCTTTTGGTGTCAGCACAGCCACGCGGCCGACGAAGGGGAAGAAGGGCGCCGCAACCCTGAGCTCAAGGAGACTTGCTCTTCTGCTTCATTGCTACAAACTTTCTGCAGTGTTCTGACGTACATCATCCAAAATCGTTTGGTCTAACTGAGAATGCAACACTAGTACCTGTGCCTTTATCAAGACCCAGCTCAGGGATACAGTCTAGACGGGCAACACGGCGTAGCTACATCTTGATGAGCAACAGCTGCTGCCAACAGATCATAAGTGAACAAGTCGTAGTTCCTGAAATACTAAATTGCCGAGGCTCGCCGATGGGTCTGGCATGGCCTTACTGGCTGACTGGCTGCGATGCTCCCAAGTAGCGGTAGCAAGCGGTTTGATGGGAAGCATGATGGCATTGATGGCCACAACGAGGATGCCAAGATTTGATTGGGAATTCCCACAACATACAACAGTGACAGTGACTGGATGTGACTGCTTGGTCTTGACCCCTGTTGAGACGAAGCATCCCCAGGTTTGGGTCTGGACAGTCAACTGCATATTGCAAACATGAAACCCCAAGATCCCCAAAGCCACATTTGGCAACCTGCTTTGCCTGCACCAGGAACATAGAGACAAGGGCCTAGGGGACATGAGAACAACAGTGCCCATATCAAAAGGCATTTGAATGGCAGCAGAACCAAGAACGGCAAGGCAAAACCTGCAGAAGCGAAACCGGCTGAGCAGCCCTGACAGCAGGCTCTGCAAGTAACAGAGGACAGCCGGTTTGGACCGAACACTACAGATCTGTGAACTGCCAGGAAACCTCGGTGCGGCGTAGAGCAGACCTCGCTTCAACGCCGCGGACCTGGAAGTTGGGGACTGGATTCCTTTCCCCATGGGATTCGATTGCGCACTGCTGCAACAAAGCACCACCTTTCTGCAAAAAGATTTGTCATGCCCAAGCGCAGCGAAGTGGATCCAACTTTTGTGAACAGACAGTGAGTTTCAAGTGGCTTTCAAGTTGCAGCATTCCCTCCACTACATCCATTACTTACAACAATAGTTGGAACGATGCAATGGCATGTAGCTCGCAACTGGATTCGGGTCTGGTTCGTGAGGATGGCTTTGAGACTCGGCTGTTCTTTATTCAGTACTACCCTTCCGTGCAAAATTCCAATGGCGGCCAATGTACTGGGAACAGATTCGAAACGTTAGAAGCAAACTCGAGATGAGAGCTGAGTCCTCGGCCAGACCGAACAGGGCAATCAGATGAAAGGCGAGCATTGCGCCTGCTTTCTGTCGCGAATGAGAACACAGCATGCTTTCTTGACCCTGACAATTACCAACCTCGATAGAAATCACTTCCAACCTATGTGGTAGCCAAGCTGGGAACTCACAAGGTGCCAAAGTTCACAAGCGACAACCTCCAAAGTCCAATGGACAAGCTTATTAGAGTGTGTTCTAAAGTCGCGCGGAATCGGTCCTGCACATGTCCCTCAGCCAACTACCGACAGCGCCTGCTTCAATGAGAGCAGAGGCTGCGAAAGGAGTTCCGCCAACTGGCCGCAGTGCTCTCAAGACGACAGCTGGCAGTCTTCAGAGAATGAAGCGTCAGCAGAGATAATGGCCCTCTGTGGTCACACCTCATCGCACAGCCTTGCCCAACGGCAGTGGGTCACGGCCTGTTTGCTTCAGGGTGGAGCTGCCAAGGCTCAGGCACTTGCAAGCCAGCGGATCAGAAAACTGCCTATGGGTGACAAACCCTTCCTCCAGCTGCGCGCCTGCACGCCGCAGCCGCAGCGGAAGCTGAGAGCCCAAGCGGCGGCAAGCGGGTCTGACACTCTCGATGACACCAAAACTTGTTAAAGAAGGGCAGCCCTAAGACACTCAAAAAGCGACAAAATGAACGCAGACCTTCGCATCAACGCCATGAATGAAAAGACTAATTTCAGCTGGTCAAATTACACCATCGAGCACGGCTTCGGGTCTGAGGCTTGAAGGAGGCCCACTTAAAAAGTCAGCGACACATTCAGCACAGCTCCACAAGCAGCTTGACGAACGAGACTTTTGTCCGCTTTACCCGCAAATCCCAAACCAATCATCCAAAGCTGATCCTGCACATGTGAGGGCCATCAGGGGGACATCTCCAGGTTGTTAGGGGAAGCCGCCATCTCAGCAAGGACGCTTCCCAGCGTTGACTAACTATCCAGCAACTAGTAGCTTGTCCTGACATGGACAGCAGCCCGAGGAGGGGTCCAATTTCAGGGCTGCAACAGTGCAACACAAGCATCAGGACAGGGCCTTTCGCTGGCCGTGCACAGCCTCCACGTGTCCAGCCAAACAATAAAATGTTTCGCTCTGCGGCTATACGTAGCATTTACAATCCAATCCCTCTACTCAAGCGTTTGGGCACACGTGTCGCTCGTATTCTTTCCGCTCGGCTCCGCCTTGGCTGATGAACATGCTACAGCAAGGCATTGCCAGACAGATATGTAAGTCAGACTCATGTGTTTTAGCGGGTATTGTGATACTGGTCCGGCTTGTGTGCGCATGCAGGCAGTATCTCTAGATACAGGACATCCCGCCGCCAACACTCAAGAAGTCTCCTCGTGATGGCCAAGTAGAAGTGCAACACGGTAGCTAGTGCTCTGCCTCCGGATGGTGCCATTCTACATTGGACAGCTGTTGTCATTCCAAAGAACATCGACATGCTCAATATCGGGTCCCTAAACCATAAACTTGCGAGAGTGCCTGACCATGTACATGGGCGCCAGTGTTTCTTTGGGGTTTGGGGTCCCTTTGAACAGAGCTACTCTCAATGACAGCGCTGCTAGAGACCCCCGGGAGAGGTTGTCCTGGGAACCTTTACCCTCCCAGGCCGGCTTCGATGCGCCACGCCGAGGCCTGTCCAAGCTGTTGGGATCCCTCAACCGTTAACGCTTAGCGCGCTTAGCTCGCCAGAGGGTTCCTGGAACCAGGGGCCCTGACAGATTCCTCTCGGCACCTTCTCCTTGCAATGCAACAAGGCGGTCAGTGGCCTGCCAAAGTTGTGCTGAACTGCTGCTATTGCAACATGGCGTCGGGCTGTCGACTTGAGCAGGCAGAACGTGCCCTCAGCTCTTCTTCAAAGCAACCAGTCATTTTCGCTCTAGAGGGTCTGAGGTGATCCAAAGTGCCCAACTGAATCGACGTGCTGTGGACTGACAAGCAAACTGAAGCAGGTCGCCCTTCCACCTTTGTCCTGGTGAGCCAGGAATCATCTCTAGTTCCTCCAAACTGGCACTTGTTCCCAAGATTCAAGTGTGCACCTTGCCTATCCTTGCCTAGCCTAGCAGGTTGGGCGTGCTATCCACATGAAGGCATACGAGGAAGTTGGGCGCTGTGCGACCAGCTTGCACAGTTGCCTTGGCGGCAAGCCATGGAGCCTTGCTTCTTCACAGCGGCATGGGCTTAAACGCCTTGGTACCCCGCTGACTTCCTTGAATTTATGCCAAGTGCTTCTTCGACTTTCGCCCTGTCAGGCTCGCCTTCTGCTCAGACAGACTTGAGGGGCAGTAAGGTCGAGATGTACCGAGCACAACCATCAGGAACGACGTCTTACTGAAGACGCTCCCACAAAGGTGTGCAACATAAACAAAGAAAGTGCTACCTTGCGAAATCACGCGTTCTTCTTCCTGCTCCACTCTCACGCTGAAATATTATGCCAGTCATGCTGTGGCACTGCCTCGGACCCTGTAAAGCAAGGACTTTCTTTGACCAGCGGCCACCTGAATCAGCGAGTATCGACCCTGTCCAAAGGCGAAACAGTTCAACGCAGTGTTTGCGTCAGCTAGCTTGCAACGCACTTAGAGTTGCGCCACAAAAGCACATGTGGAACTCTCGCTGTGTGCGTTGGAAGCACAATGTTTGGCTGACAGAGAATCGAACAAGGAGACATCCAGTACGTAATCTCTCACAAGCTTGGCACAACTCTGAAACAGGGCCGGGTGGGAAACATCAGCCACTGGCGAGGTTGTGCATCGTTAAAGGGGCAGGCTCAAACCGAGCCGATACCCCTTGACATCCTGATATCGACGTCCTGTGTAAAAGTCGACTGGTAGCTTTCTGAAGTTTGATCACGAGCTACGCTGCATTTGGCCTCATCTGTATATCTTGCAAGACGTGTAACTCGGGTACTTTAGATACTTCTGACGAAGGCCGCTGCCAAGTCTCGGCATGACAAAACAGGATACGATGCAAATGCTGTAGCACAGGCTCTAGTCTTATCTAATCTGTACAAAGATTGCTGCGAAAATGACAAGGATGTCCAACAAGAAAGGGGATCAACTGCAGCGGCAAAGACTCTGTGATACTGTGATTGAAAAATTTCCAAGGCGACCTCTCATTCGATCATGTAAGATGTTGTTGCCACGGGGAGGTCTTGCTGCGGTGCTGAATTACAAGAGCAACAGAAAGAAGACAACTGCATTTGCAACGATGACGAAATCTGGTATTACAAATTGCTGGCAGCAAACAGACCCACAATTGGTTTGCCTTCCATTGACTTGCTTCATAAGATCTCCACTGCTACGACAATCGAGACTACACTTGCCAAAGGCAACTGTCCACACGTGCTAAGAGCCCCAGCGGCCGCCGCACGACCAAAACCGATAACCACTACAAAATACTGCTGCTCCTCCTCTTACTATGCTCATCACGAACACTCCTGCTACTATTGCCCTATCATGCAAACAGTACATCAATACACCCCCGACTATGAGAGCTACCATAAGTTGAGGATCTAGTCTTGGACACTGTGGCGATTACCTGTCTCCCACAAACAGTTGCTCGGGGCCACATGCTTGCAAACTGGAAAAAAGAAGCTGCTATGGTCTGCTCCATTGGAGTGCATCAGGCATATCTTGCAACATGTCAATGCTCAAATGGCTGACTCGCGGCCAGTGCCCTATTCATGTATACACGAAAGCTTGGACAAACTTAGACTGATGAGGCGCGAGGCGCCTGCCCCTTTCACCTTTTGCAAGCTTTTCCTGGCCCACGAGGTTTGGCTGACGCTGCGCAAATCACATCACGGCGCAATTGCAGGGACCTGAGAGCTGATCAATGTGGAGGAAACATGTGATCATGGCATTCTGCCTGTTGGTTCATGTTGTGCTAGTATTCAGGATTTAGGGATCTGCTGATCAAGACGGTGCTCTTTTGGGCATGAGGATCATAGTTTCTTCAAGGCCCTTCTCAGCCCCACCATCGACAATCGCCAAAGCGGCGATGTGACAAGGGTTGGAGCTGCTGTCTGCAGCTCTGAGCAATCTTATTCAGAAGGCCACGCATCAAGCCAGGGTCCCGCACCCATTGGACCGGGCTTGGTCATGGGTTTGTAGGACTGGCGGCAGAAGGTTCAACAGGTTTGGTTGGAGGGAGGACACGACACTCAGAATGAGTGCCTGGAATGCGAAACGGTGAAAGTTATAGATACATAACTGTGAGAAACCTGGCATGTATGTAGTCCCGACTGTTTTGTTACACGGGATCCGTTAAATGGTAAGCTTTCTCGCAACTGCGACATCTCTGCCTACACACAACCACACGCACGCATACCTTTTGAAACTATATAGGTACCCGCCTAAGGCTGAGCACATGCCAGTCCATCACCGCGACACCAACCTATTCCACTGAAATCCTCAAAGCACCGAGCCAAGCTGAAAATCCGCTCTTCATGTGAGTTCAACGGCTTGCTCTCCAGAATTGACCCTGAGTAGGGAAACTTCGTCACACTGGACACAGACGGCACTTCCTTGCCCAAAAATTCGCGCCTGAAGGAACTTCAGCTGCCTTGCATTGATGGCACCTTTCTGCCTCTCACGAATTTTTTCAACCTTGGAATGAATGAAGGATACAGGCTGAAAACGCTGAGCTGAATCCACAGCAGACCTCCCTGCAACATGAACAGCAGCCGAGGCTGAAGAGTGTACGATAATGGTTGACCTGTACTCATCTCCAGCGTGCACACAATGAGCACCAGAAGTACTTTCTCGACTCTAGCACCAACGCGCCGTGATAATATGCAAACATTACTGAGACTCTGTTTCCTGGACCGTGAATGCCATGGCTCAGTGGTCCTCAGCTGCCCGAGCCCCAGACCGCATCCATTGGGTCCATGGCCGTCATCTCAATCAGAGCGACGGCCGCCATGACAGGGGCCTCAAAACAGCTTCACAGCAAAGCCTGAAACTTCTGCCTCTGTGACAGAAACTATGTGCCATGCCCTGCCCAACCCAGCAACGCAGTGAACGGCCACGACGCCTGTGTCAGCCTTGGCCGTTCAAGGCTCTCGAAAGCATCTGATCTTGTGGATGTTTCTTGTGAACTTGTGCGTCCACTCACTGTTTGTTGATGCCCAAACTCACGAAGGGCCTCTGCATCCACACTTGCGAAGCCGAACGCATAGCAAATTCTTGTGAGACAAACTTTACACGGACGCAAAAACGGTAAAATCTACGCTTTGAACCTCGGCTTCAGCATGAGTAATGCAACTGCTTACCCAATCTGCTTGCGAGTCCAGAAGCCGGGTCCTTTGGTCGGTATCTTTGGCAAATCAGGCCTCTGTTGCAGAGAATTCAAAGCTTGAAGGTGGCCCAATGTAGGTATATGTAGCTCAATATGTCAACATTGCCAAGTCAAGAGTCGATGGGGCTACTTGAGGCTGATGCAGCCCAACATGCTCCCACTTACGTGGAATGAGCACTGGGCTGTTGATCTACAGACTCGCTTTCCCAACCAGAGTGGCGAAACACGGCATGCTTGCTGCCTTCAGTACCTATGCACATGGACAGCAACCTACTTTGGTGAAGCTAGTTGTTTTTTGTATATACCTGTGAGTTAAATGAAGCTTGAGTGAATGATGTTGCCTATCTCAAGACATGATCCTTGCTTTGCTTGCTCACGCATTGGCAGGGAAATACCAGAGGGAGGAAATGGAGGAACGAAGCAAGGGAAAGAGCAAAGGCAGTACAGTAGAGAGTTGTGATGGGCACCTGTCCTGTAACAGGAACTTGAGGGCCTTAGAGACTGAAATTACTAGAAGATTGACCTAATCTGTTGCAAAACTGATTCCTGAGGAGCTTTACAGGTCTACCCCTTCCCACAGAACATGCGGTGCAATCCACCTGCAAGACTTTGGGTGGCCAAGGCACCGTTCCATTTTTGAATTAGCTCCTGGCAGGGCTCATGTCACAGCCGCTGCATGAGTTTGTCTGCTCCACAACTTCACAAACAGTTTATCTGTTGAAGCAAATTTCTACTCAGAACACAATCCAAAAAACTCTGCACCATCAGCCCAAATCATCTAGAAAGCCGCAAGTAATTGAAGCCAAGGCAGGGAATTCTGCAGTTGCAGATTGGTGAAGGAACTGTAAGGCGGATCTGGAACCTTGTTGCAACATTTGACGTGCTGCATGACAAACCAGACATTGTCTGGTTTTGGCCCTAGGGTTGTGCAGCAAGTCTGAGCCTTGACTGGCAAAGCTTGCAGGCATCCTCCACGTTAGAACTGAAGTCAGGAAGCAACAAGAACCTATGCCAATGTCACTGCTGTCCCTGTTGCTACTCATATCATCAGGGTCATTACGAGCATAATTGTTCAACAGCACTAACTTTGTAATTATTGCGTTCATTTCATTTAGGTCAAGCTCAGCAATCCTCCGGTGGCGCTGCGCCATCGGGGAAAGTCATTTCGTGAACCTGGCAGCTGCACCATGTCTGCAATACAGTATAGACGGTCTAAAGGATGAATGATGAAGTCGCACTTGCGAAGCTACAGTTGTCTCATAATGTTCTCGGCAATGCACTACAGGCTTGCACTGGCCGAACTAAAGCCAGCAGTCCAGAGCATACTTACGAATAGTTTCGAAGAGGGTCACGAAAGCCAGAGCAGCAGTGGAAGGAGGGCTGAGGTGTTGAGCAACAGCTTTTGAATGAAAGGCAACTGCAAGCCACTTTTAAGGGTTTGGAGGGGAAGCTCCTCCCCTTTCATCAATTCTTTGAGGCCTTTTTTGGGGGGGCGCAAGGATTGACTCAATCTTTAGGGGGGAGGCCTCCCCAGACCTTAACGATTGACTAAACAGCTTAAAATTGACCCGGAGCCACACTTTCAAGGTTGAAGAGAGCTGACTTTCGTGACCATCTGTACGTTTTCTCAGTTGGGTTTAACAAAGGCTGACTTTCATTGAAAACCCAGCAAGCAGAAATCATCATCAAAGCAATGCATCTGAAAGCAACAACCATTGCAAGTTATGCGGACTTTCTGTTCCCCTTCCCTTGCACTTCAATGCAGGAGGCAGGCGGGCCTCAATACCTTCTCTTTCAAAAAGCTCGGGTGAGTACGTAGGCTCGCAAGTTCGTACCTCACGTCAGCAGAACAAGGCCGCAGCAAATGTTGAGAATCTATGCATCGAAGGCCCTCCTCGTAAGAAAAAACGCAAAATGTCCTTTTCTGCATGTGCCTGTTCCTGCTGCCGAGTTGGAATGCATGGCGTGGCAACAATACGAAGGCCCAAGTCTCAAGTCCGCGCTTCTTATGCTGTTGAAGCTTCAACCTCAGTCCTTTGCCTCAACGAAGCTCTCAGTCTCTGTCAGTCCCTTGCCTTCACTAGCTCCAGATTCTCTCTTTCAAGGCAGCGTGAGCAAGTCTGATGATACTCTGAGGCAGGGCTTCAAGGGCACGACATCAGTGACCCCCAGCTGCTTGAGCTCTCGCACATACCTCAAGATGCAGAGAGGTTGGCGGTACTTGAATAGAGCCCATTAAGTTGGCTGCTTGAATCTTCTGCTCTTTCGGGGCCTGTAGAGGACCAACATGGTTGTGTTAGCTTCAGCTGTCGCACTTGAGTGTAGATAGGTCAGTCGGAAAATGTGCGAGGGAGCACCTGGTGCGCTCCCTGAACCTGATTACCCAGGAAACCCGCGCTGGAAATCCCGCAAGCAATTCACGTACCTTATGAGCATGGGCTCTTACAGCGTAGCACTTCGGCCTTTGGCCTTCCCCATTTGAACATCGAAACCACAAGTTGACAAATAGTCAGTTTGGGTTGCCTCGCATACCCCAGATGGTGGGATCAAACCAGCCTTCAGGCAATCTGTGACCAAGACTCATCGCGCAGACCACAGGACATTCGCAGACCATCAAGGCCCAGGCATGTGTGAGTTCTCGTCGCATGGGGCATCCATGATGACGATCTTGAACTTGCCTAGTGCTTGCTGCAGGGCAGTGGGTGGAACAACTGGGAAGCCATCAGGCCTGACAAATATTCCGCTCCGTGAGAAATTGTGGAATCCCAGCGACAACAGACGAAGCTGAGCATAACAAAGAAGCGCCGCAAGCTTCTGTTTGGGCTTGACCAATAGGAGCACGAGAACATTGACATAGTTTTGCTTCCATGCCTCCTATTCACGGCCTGAACTGCAGGATCCGAATTGTTGACAGATGCTGACAGAGCCCTGGTATAGCCACATAACAAACGAAAATTCAACCTTGAGTTAGCCAAATTCTCTGCTCAAATCCTGGTCCTTCAGTCCCAGTCCCTAGACCCATCAGCCTTCGGTGTAGCAAAACAATCCGTAAGCCCACCACCATACTCAACCAGGCGCGTCCGGATCTCCCCTGCCACCACCATCGTGGCCTGCGCTGGCTCTCCAGTCGACAAATTTGCCACCCACAATGTCTGCGCATTCTGAATATTATCCATGATGTTTTTGTCATAGTTTCTGTCAGCGTCGTAGGCATCGGTGTTGCTACCGCTAACACGCTTACTTTGCCGCCACCATCACCACCACTACTACTACAACGACTACTACCACTATATTTTTACTACTATTATTACTACTACTACTGCGACAACGACTCATTTGTCGATACCATAAGTGCTACATGCTTGCGGCAGTTGCCACTCTGGCGACATGTTGTCCCTGTGACTCTTTCCTGAAGCGCATTCCTTGTGATCACTGAGCAATGCTCCAGCTTTTCTACGATTTTCTGTATTATGCAGCAATACTTGCCCTCGTCGCGCTCATTCTGAATGGGGTGTAGCAGCTTGATCTACCAAATGTTGTGATTGAGGCACTCAGATACCAAATGAGTAATGCGCAGCAACGGTATCCGGTCTTGGGCACGGGCCCATTGACACCCCAGCGCAGGCTAAGCAATGCCTCGGAGTGCGCAGGCTGGCCCATTCTATCATTTTTTCGCATCCAGCACTTCTCAGCCCTCGACCGCCCTCTTTACGACTGGGAGCGCCGAGCCTGCGACAAGTCAACAGTTCTCTTCTCGCGGGTAATTGACTCAGCCGCAAGGAGTCTTCTAAAGTCTTGTGGATGGCTCACACCCGAAGCGGCCGCAGCTAGAGACTCTAAGCCCAGACCTACGGTGAGATTGTTTCCGTAGCCTGGCGACACCGCCAAAACCCAAATCCCAGCATCCTCCTCACGTTTGGCAGTCTTGTCTAGTGTGCCTAGACTGTTGTTGGTTATGACAAGGCGCGGGAAAGGGACCTGCAACCTTGTCCACCGATCATTGCAGATGCTGCGTGTCTGGAAACAAACAGGATGTCTGCAACCTGCGTCCTCAAGATAGAGCGAGCAAGCTTTGGAACTGCACCGAGAAAACACTTAAAGAGCAGATAGCAGCAAGAGTTCTATGGGCGGTTTCTATGGGAATTCACACTTTTGGCCTGTCGGCTTCGGGCTCGCGCAGGGAGTGACCTGCAGCATTGGCCAACTGCAGACTGCAGACGCTCTGTGATTTGCAAAGTTTCCGATGCATCCTTCTACGCCATCATGGTGGCTTGGGCGTACTGGGTCTGGGTTTCTACGGCAATGAATGGGGCAAGCTTGCAGGTAACTCTCACCAACGGAACAAGACCAGCTCTTGTAGCAGGGTAGACGTTTACTTCGCCACATCGATGCCGTCTCGAGCTCCAGAGCGGAAAACCAGGAAACTAGGATATCATCATTCTACCCTGATTGGTCTGGACTCTGGTCTGTTAAGTCCCTCATGGTGGCCGAGCTGCGAAGGCCATCGGCGGACCTCCTCCCGCATGGGCTATGACCGATGAGCCAAGCGGCAAGGAAGGCAAGTTTGCTGGTGCTTGCTGGATCATGTCCCGCCATGTCCCAGGCCTGGTTTCCATGACTTCCAACGAATTGCAGAATGACGCAGGCATCTAATGGAATGGCGCTGACGCCGTTTTCTCCTCATCAGCGCTGATTCGTTAGCTCGGCATTGCTCTGTTTCGTTGCAATGGCCACTGTTGGCTACACACGTCCCCAAGGACCTGTCGGGGACCCTACAGCGCAGCCGGGGTCAGTTTTAATTCGCGGAGCAGAACTGCAGCACCGACATATCCTTGCGGTTTCTGTCCTTACACTCCTTTGCAACCAAGCATTTTCTTCTAGTCTAGCCCGAAAAAGATCAAAGTTACCGACATTCGGCAGGTGCCACCATCCTCACATATCGCTGCCATTGCTGTCAGCTGAACTCTTTACCCTGCAGGCAGAAGCTGCAATTGAGTGCATTGTGTCTTGATCAGAACACCCTACGCAGCATAGACGGAGGTAGTTGCTCCATGAACAAGGTAAGCTCAAAGGTAACAGTACGTAAATGTTCAAGTCAAGAGAGGCTAACAAGGGTATGACAGGACTTACTCCTGCACATGAGCTGGTAAGGCAAAACATAAGGATCGCATGCTGCCAGATCTGCTGTCTGACACGGGGTCACGATTTGAAAGCCCATGACTGGCGCAGTGTGTGCCACACGAAGCTGGGACGCTCAAGAGTAAGCGGAGATTCCGATGCGACGATAAAGATTACAACCCGTCAGTTTCAGTCTTGAGCAAGAAGCCCTGTTTGCCATGGTTCCTCAGAAAACCCTATCATGGAAGCGCCCGCCTGGCTGCGCCCAAGCCAACGTCCTCCGAATCTTTGTAGCTGAAGTTGAACCTGGCAGCGCACGTTTGTTGGCACGTTTGTCAGCTGGTGCATCGGGAGCAAAGGGCCCGGGTATCTACGCCCTTCATGGCTACGTTATGCTCATTCATGCCCTGTCCATTCCGGTACAGGTATGAATTCGGAGGATGTGGGCTCAGGCACAACGAAACCTGATGCGGAGAAGTCCGACGCAGTCTGAAACCTGAACCCTCCACATCCCTCCACCATCCTCGGGGACCCAGGCCTTCGCCCCGTCACTCGCCTCACCCCGGAAAGCTTTTCATCTCTAAGGCCTCCTCGAGCAGATCCTGATGCCTTGACAGCTCTTGGGCCATGCAAGGGAGCTCCTGCAACAAAGGGCCATGGCCCATGCGTGAGGGCAATGAGAACACAACTCAGAAATACTTGTTTGCAAGCAAAAAAATACCAGCACAACTCTGAAGAGTATATAATGCTTCGAAGTGTGATTCGGGCATCCTCGGCTGCAAACAAGTGACGCAACAAGTAGAAGACATCTTGTTTACGTTGCATCGAATTTCGCTGCTGATTGCTTAGCTTTCTGCAGTTCTCCTGCCCAGGTCTCATTCCTACGGGTATGATGAGGTGCCTTGAGACATGCATTTTTGGGTGTCCACACAGAAAAGGATTTCCTCTGCGCAAAAAAGAGGATCAACGAAACCTAAACTTTCCATTTATGCACCCTCCTTTTGCACACAAAGAAGGCCTCGCCAAGCCGCTTTTGGGCTTCCTCTCGGCAAAGGCTCCGCAGCCTCGGGGAACGTGCGGCAAAGTCATAAATAAGCCAAGGCTGCGGATGCTGGAAACAAAAAGATGGAGACTCTGCTTCAGCCAACATGCTAGAAAGGAGCGCCACAAAGATCATCATAAGCCTTTCATTGACCGCCGCCAACACGCGACTTAACCAACCCCAATGGATGTGTCCCAAAAAGTCCCTCTATATCTATATCCCCCCCGACAAGAAGAAGGTAGCCATGGACGGTCAGGGTGTCATACCGTTTAATTTCCCGAAGAGCCCCAGGCTGCGGCAGCTGCGGCACTCTCTCCAAGCGATCAAAACAACTCTGCAACCTGCGCGCGGGTGGAGGTACCAGCAAGACAGCAGTGTGAACAAGTGGCAGCGGGGATATGCAGGGACGGAGGTAAGTCTGACGTGAACACTAAAAATGCGAAGCTTTCGCTTGAATTACAGGAAGCACCCTGACGCATTTGTTCTTGCTGACAACTTAGACGTCCTGAATTCCTACCGGGTTCTTGCCAGCGCGTAGCAAAGAGACTCAAGGTCATTGGGACCACCTGGATTCAGCCATGCAAGGGTCGGAAATAATTTGAAATGATAATCATCTTGTCTGAGGAAAGAGTTCTCGCCAAAAGAGCTCTCAAGCTCTTCTTGAACTGTAAAACTCAACAAAGCCACTTGGAACACTCCTCACTTTCGGCTAGAACGTTCATAGCTGATTTGTCAGTTAGACCTTCATACATCAGCTGGAAAGAGCGAGGGAGCTGTTTGCCATTGCACGCCTTTCCTCCTGTGTCCCCAGCCGCCGCGACACCATCTCCAAGCGCACCTGCAAAAATAGAAGGGATCCCAAAAGATCCCAAAACCAGCCTGTCAAATCTGATTGCAGAACAGAGTTCATAGTCAGAGCATTCGCTGCCCTCACCAAAGCCCATACCTGGCACCTCTCCCCCTTGCACTCCTCTCAGAACACCACGCTAATGCCGAGGGCCTCGTACTCCTGCAGCTTTCCCGCCCTTTCAGCGGCATCTGCAGCCTGCAGCCTGGCCCGCCAGCATCACAGTGGTTCAGAATCCGTGGCTGTCAACACAAGGGCCCGGCTCTTGTTGACGGCACAGCTGTGGCACCTGGCGCTTCAGAGTTGAAGACTAGAAGTTCCAGGCTGGGAACTTCAGAGCTCCAAGCTTAACATGTTTTGAGCTGAATTTTCCAAAATGATGAATATCCCAAGTGAAGCATTGCTCACGAAATCTAGCAATCATGAGGTAGTTGAATGGAATCAGGTCTTCATGGGGACATTACATGCCGCAAGATAAGCGCCATCTTTTATGAAAAGCTCTTGCGCAAAGCCCAGCCTGCTGCTCCAACTCCGCCAAAGCGATCAGTAAGCGCTCCTAACCAGCTCCAGCTTGGGAAGAGGGCTACGAAAGCCGGAGGGCGAGGCCCTACCTGTAAGTGGTTGGGACTCCGTCATGAGAGCAGACGCACAGAGCACAGGAGTAAATCCATTTGCAAGCAAGAGCTGGCACAATGGTCGAGTGAAGCCTTCATGATATCTGACAGCTGGATGCTAGCAACGCAAAGGTTTTATTGCGACATTGGCAAGTTGCCAATGAAGAGATGTAGCAGCTTCGCAGACACCATATGGATACCGTCCAAACACATCGATACACTGAGACTTTAGGGGGGGGTGGGTGGGGGCTAAAGGAGTGGGGCCCCCCTGTCTACAAATCCGACATGCGACATAACCACCTTAGCAGCTGATGTAGAAACTGCAATCACGGCAAACTCCACGCGAGCTAGCTTTCGTGATCTGATTTCCATTGAAGGACATGGCGAGGCTTTCCGACTCCAGAAGAATTCGCTTCTGACACAGGTTCGGGACCCCTGACCAGAGGTTTTTTGCGTAATGACCCAGACTTGCAGATAGCACTGCTCCTGAGCTGAAGATGCCACCTCAGTGGCTGAAAGCCTCCTACGCCTCTCATACTTGGATTGCTTTGTGGAAGGAATTTTTCTCTGAGCTGCCATTCGCCTGGGCAAAGAGCGGTGACTGTTCTCCGCCTCGCCTCCACCAAAACACGCAGTTCTGCTGTGAAGCCTTCGACAGCCTCCACCTGCAGGGCTTCCAGAGGCTTTTCACGTTACCTTCACAATTATGTCAAGGAGACAATGTGCGTACGCTGAACCATCAAGACTCTCATGGGCCCTGCATGCGTTGACGATTGAACGCCCAGCTTTATTGCCCTGCCCACACGCCTTGGCAGAAACACGAGACGTAACGTGAGCCTGGCAGTAGTGCTGCGGCAAAATAGAAGACATCTTTCGGCTTTCCAAATCCCAACCAAAGTGAAAACAACGTGTGCGCTGTCTGTCTGTCGGCCTGTCGGTCTTTCGGTTTGTCGGTTGCTCGGTCGCTCGCTTGCTCGGTCTTCCTGCCTGCCTCCTTGTCTCCCAGTCTCTCTGCCTCTGTACACGGATTGTACATGCTGCTACAGCAGCACTGGGACAGAACTGTAAGTTATACACCCCCCACCCCCCGCTCCCCACCCTCCCCCCCACCCTTGCCCCCCTCCCCCTTTCCATCTGCAAAAGACGACGAGCGAGACGGGGAAGACGGAGCCGTGGGGAGCCATGCTGAAACATGAAACAGGTTTTGGATAGGGTCGGCAGAGAATCTGTTTACAAAGCCCTCAAAAGGCTTGGTGAAAAAGAAACTTGGTTGCTGCCGTACTTGCATTCGCCGACACATCAGATTATGTGATACACATCGGACAAAGCATTAGCAGCGAAACGCTTAATTGCAGTCTCTCTGGGCATGGGTGGGTGGGTCAAAACTTTACATGTGCCTCTCTGGCAGCTTGCCACATCGAGCAACTAGCTGCACATACAAGAGCACAAAGCTTTATCCGCCCTTCCACCCTTCGGCAGCTTAGCTTCTGCTGTCGCATCCTAGCATGCAATCCTGTGCAATACATCGGACAGAGCATTAGCAGCGAAACGCTTAGTTGCGATCTCATTGACAACATCGCGTTTGCTTCGGAACAGCAAGCACTTTCGGCACTTTCGCTTCATGAGGTCGTTGATGAGGAGAAGGCGGCATCCGACTTTAAGCACGAGCAAAAGAAACACATGCAGTTTTTCATTCGCTCATAATCAAGTCCCAGCCGGCCGCCTCCAGAAGGTGTCTGAACGGGTCATTTTTTGTTTCGTATGAAATGCACCCACAAGTCCTTCGGCTAGTCAGAGGTGAAGTCCACGGCCTTCTCATGACACTTTTTCACCACCAAGCGTTCGGAGTCCACAGGCGGAGCACTTGGACTGGCAAAGTTCAGTTGGCCAGAGGAGTCATCGGAATGTGCATGTCATCTCCACCTGTTTTGGGTGTGCTTGCAGCTTTGCAGCAGGTGGACCCTCCGGTGTCTCGCATGATCCCCTTCAGCAAGTTGCAGACGTTGGCAGGCACCTCCTCCAAGCTTCCTCCGCATAAGTCAGAACCACATTGGACTTCCGCCTTCCCAGGAACACCGCCTTCTGCTTCTGGATGGGCCACGACTCGTTCCCGATCTCCTTGCCGAGTGGCCAGCCACCTCTGAGTTCAGCAAGCAAGCCGCCACCATATTGGTCGCCTTGCCGTCCAAGTTTGAGACTCCAAACAACCACTCGGAGCTTCGCCTTCTCCTTGAAATCCTCGACCACAATTTCCACGCACAGTTCTTCTTCGGCAGCATCCCAAGGTGCATTTGACGCCCCAGCCCCCAGCCTATCTGGTCTCCCTTCAAGTTGACCACGACGTGTTCGAATTTCACCGCCACGAGCACGGCGCATTTGAGCCCACACCATTGCCCAATCGTAGGCCAGGACTGGGTGATGGATTTCTATGCTTTGCACGAACCCGCTTGTCGCCCTCGATGCCGCATTTTTTCAGCTCTATGGCCCTCTTGACTGGCCCAAGGCTTCGAGACAACGATTTCTTGGCCAGGGTCAGTCACTGAAAAACGTCACGGCCCTCGACATGCCACAATTTCAGCTCACCAGCAAACTCGCCAACCTCAAACCAGCAGGCGGGGGGTCCAACACGGTCCCCCAGCGCCTGAGCCAATTTCACCACAAGTTGCCGCCCCGACTCCTTCGCCGGCCTGTTTGAATCGGCCCAAAAGTCCTTCTTGAGCTGTTCACGGCCAAGTCCCTCAGCTCGCCATTTCTCGCGACCGCCAGCGGCATCTCGAACGTGCCCGGTCGCATAACATTTTGCCTGCCTCCTCCACGGGGCCGCGTCGCCTGCGGGCACAGGCTTCCCCTTCTCCGAGTCGCCTATGCTTAGCGCCACGCTCACGCATACGCATGAGCTCGCACCCCACACCACGTGACCCCAGCAGGTTGCTTCCCGATAGCGAGCAAGCAAGGGCCCAATGCACAGGCTGAGCCCTCACGGGCCACGCAATGCAGGGTGTTTCAAAAAAGTCAGTAACAGCAACACGCAGACGCCTTTGTAACTAAACCTTCAGGCGCTACCAAACTCATTGAGGTATCAGAGGTTGGGGAATTTCCTTCCCATCCATAAACGCACTTGCCCAGCATAGGTACGCGCGGCATCAGGCCCACCTGCAAACACTGTGGGGTAGAGCTTGGCACCTGGACTAGGCTTACGCAGCATATCGCTTCATCCAGCCCAGTACTCATCGCCAAACCTGACACGCCAGTTGAGCCTGCGCAAGCCATGAGCACGATGCCTGAGGTCCTGGCGGCATTTGACCGGGGGGGGTGGCAGGAAATTAGCAAGCTAGACATGACTGATCAGTTTGCGCATCACTGTCCACAATGTCATCAATGGTGCGCAGCCCAGTATCTCAAGGCACATGTTCGACAAAAACACCCAGAATCGCACGCCTACATGCCTGCCATCATGAACGAATGTAAGCTTATTGCCGCCACTTTGAAGAGACCACGCCGATTCTGCAAGGAGTCATTTAAGGGGCTCAGCGTCGACACACGAGCGTGCGCCCGCATCTTTCCCTCCTCAGCTCAACGCCGCGACCATCGAACAAGAGCGGGCTGCCGCCAGCAGAAGTGGAAGCTGCCACAGCGGTGCTGCAAATGCTAGCGGCCAGAACGGGGACACCGATGGAGGTCTCACTAAATACGGGAGTTAAGCACGCGCTGGTGCCGACAGGGCCAAATCCACAGGGGGGGCGACAGGCCACCCAAAGCTATCAAAGGCAAGGATGGCAAAGGACGAGGCAACAAACCGCCCAAGAAGAGGCCGACAGCGGAGGACTCCCAGGATGCCCAGTCCCTCAAGGAAATGCGCCAGATGATGGCAACAATGGCCCGCTCGCTGGCGCTAACTCGGATCAGATCAGCGTCTCCACCACATCTTTCATGATGTTCACGCGCACGGCTCCCACGACGGGCATAGCGCAGTCAATCATTCAAGTCAGCAGAGCTTGGCACACCCAACGCGAAGCAGATCCCGCATCTCTGGCGTTACCGCACAGGGCGATCATGTTTCAGCATGTTCTCAGCCAGGCGCCTGCACAGAAAGCAGACCTTCACAGGGAGGCCCTCGAGAAGGCGGGATGGCTGGCGCAGGATCCGCAAGCATGCGCCGGTCCAGGACGCCCCCCGGCTCGCTGCAAAAAACGCCGTGACCAAGCTTCAGCGCCTCCAGGTCCTGGCTTCGAAGCCGGAAGTACTTGTACGCTACCACCCAACGCGCAAAATCAAGGAATCAAATCAAGAGGCTGTGGCGCACATGGTGGAATTCGGGCTGCGCAGCGAAGCAGCAGAGGCACACCAAATCATGGAGACGCTCTGCGGATGCGCAGCCCTCACACACAAAGAAGCAATGTTGCACCCAGAACGCCTGGGCCGGGCGGCGGTCGTGGAGCAGGTGGCGGCGATGATTTGAACCTTCAAGGCGTCATTGGGCTCAGGCTCAATAACAGGGGTAACCACTGTTACGCTAATACCTTAGTCCTGGGTTTATTCATTGCACGCCAGCTTAAGGATTCACTCCTTGGCAGAGCTTACCGTGGATTGCCCTCGATGCGAGCTGGCAGCGGCCCCATGAGCAACACGACATTCTAGAGTTTGCAGCGCCCAAGCAGGACGATGGGGATCTAGATCCATCATAGAAGGGGCGCTTGACATTCACGATGAAGGTTGCACTTGGCCGATGCTTCCTGGGTCAGCCTGGCCCCCTGAGAAGGCCTACCGCGCTACACTACTTGATAAACCAGTGGCATGAGCATTTCAGGCCATGCGCCATGGCATCAAACACCTGCCCCGAGCTCATGCTGCTTCTTGTTCCGAGCCTTGACGGGCACACTCACCTGAAACACCACTCGCCAGTTACTCTTGAGACAGAGGCGTCGATGCCAAAATTCCTTGATAATGAGGGGGTGCAAGTGGAATGGAAACGATACTCCGTTCTTGCTGTTGTCACTCACCTGGGCAGATACAACACTGAGGGACACTGCCGGCTCGCTGTCAAACTCCCTTATGCTTGGTATTTGCGCGATGACAACACCCATGCACTCTGCGTGACCATGAAATCGTGTCTACCAAGTCTTACGCATACATCCTTGGAGCCGTGAATGATGACGGGGCAGTGGTAGCTCACTGACGCGGGATAGGCTGGGACTGTTTTCTCGTTGCTTTTCTTCTTCATTCAAGTTATCCCATGTGTATGCTCAGACGATGATGGATTCACTGGGGTGTGTCGGGGGCTGTCTTGGTTGGTGTTGATTTGAGAACCCATCATCTTATATCCACCCCTGGCGGTTACGCAGTCAGACCGACTGCACTTTTGTAGCGCCTTGCCACGGGCCTCCGGGCTTCTAGGCGCAAGCTCTCCGGTACTTACTCTCATGTCGCCACACGACCAACCGGGCACAATGTGCTTGATGAGACGCCTGCAAAGTATTCTCTCGCTGCGAATCAAAGTCAAAAAGCTTCTCGAAGTGTGTAGGAAGCCCTCCTCGTCCACAAAGATCACCGCTCCGACGCCCCTTACTCCACGTTTCTGCGATGCCCGCTACAGACTTCCAGCTGTCCCTGAAGTCCATGATTGGCCGTGCCCTCGCCAGCATCCGTTCCATGACGGTGTCTCTCTCAAAACTTGGCTCTCCCCCGCTCGCGGCGCATGTCCTTGCGACTCCTTGTCCACGCGGGCGCCCCCAACGATCTTCTCGGAGAGCCTGACCTCAAAGTTGGGCCTGGCGGCGCTGGCGCTGTCAAACTTTGCTCGAACCTCAAAGCTTGGGCCGCCACAGGAGACACAAGCCTTGACGAAGTTAGGCTGGGTGTGGTCTGGCCACCATTTTCCGCACAAGGCGCACTGCCTCCTTTGAACGCAGAAATCTCCGACTTCCTCTTTCTTGGGCTCAGCATTCTGGAAATGTTGGATCGTTGCCTCACACCTGCCGAAGTTTCCCTGGACCTTGCGTGACGGGACGGTTCTCTTCCCAACCAGTTTCTTGAACTCGCCCAGGGCCTTCTGAGGAACGTCTCGATGCCCTGCAACACATTCTGCCCTCCAGCCAGCCATTCGCCACACCATCATGGCTAGCTGCGCGCAGCATAGAGAAGTCACCAGCGCCCACACCGGCAACAGCAAGCAGCACGAGAATCACTGCAACTAAAGGGTAGCGGTTCATGAACTCACGCATCAAAGCTTTGCGATCACATGCCCCAAAAAAGTTAGCACTTTTGACATTCACCCCAGCCGCAGACCGAATTTCCACAGCGTGAGCCGCGGCCATCTGCCTTTACGGGCGCGCAAATAACACTTGCCTCAGCTCCGGGGCTTGGAAAGGAAACCACCCGCACAAGTCTGGACTGAGCACCTTGACCTTCATGGACTGTACGCGCACCATGGCCATAGCCACCACTGGGTCGCTGCGAGTCAGTACAGCTGAACTCCAGCTTGTCTCGCCAAAAAATGCACAGCCACCACCAAAGCTAGGGCCTCCAGCGTGCCTCTCCAAACTGCACGCCCAAGAAGTCAGTCGGCCAACTTCTGGTCCACGGCCACGGTGAAGGATGCCATGGGCTCAAAGACTCCATACGCAGATTCGCAATTGCCAGGACCCTCACGGGCTGGCGGCAGCCACCACCAACCATTCCGGATTGCTCTTCACCAACTGCCACCAAGCCTGCCCTGGCCCTCGCTGCCTCCAAGCCCTGCTTTGCGCCGGACTCCACAAGCGCCACCACAGCGTACAGGATGGAGACCTCCCAGCAGACGCGGGGAACGCCAGCCACAACAACGTACCTGCAATGGACCTCAGATCTTTGCAGGCGATCACGCTCTTTCCTTTCCATGACGCCATGTTGCACGATAGCTCCAGCTGCACTCCAATCCAACACAGGCATAGCCCTCTCTCTCCCCTGCGTTAATGTTCATGTAGAGCTGAAGCTCCACATCGCGCATGATCATGGACTGCCAGGGTTGAGCCAAGGCCAATCATCCCCGGATCAAAGGGGTGCCCTTGAAACCAAAGAACATGGCACAGAAAACCACCGGCGCCAGGCAGTTCTTGAGCTCATCGTTGGCCACTCCAAACGGCAGTAGGCGCCTTCTGGAACGCTGCCTATGGGTTGCGCAAGCCCCCTGCTCATGAGGCCAGGTCATTCTCTTCATCCCTGGCACTCTTCTTTGACGACTTGATGTTGGGGGCCCTGCCTCGCTTCAATCAAGACAAAGCCCTTGTGGATTGGGGCTTCTGCATTCACACGCACGACTCAGCGAAGGCAAGCCTTCTTAATTGTTATCCCTCGAACTTGCCCGGCTTGAACCACTTGACTCTGGATAAGCGCAGGAGTCGAACTCCGCCACGGACGTCAAATTCTTTCTCGAAGGTTTTGATCACCAGTAGCAGCCACATCGGTCCACCTGGCCCCCTGTCCGTACCCAGACGGGACTCTTCTGATCTGTGCCTTCATGATCTCGCCCACGGACACGGAGCTGCTGCACGTGGCCAGGATGGCGCCATTGTCTTGCAAGGCCACCGAATTTGCCATGGATTTCGACCTTGATCGATTCTCGAGAACGTGCCGCAAGGGGGTCCAGCATGAGGCTCTCCAAGATCGACAGGTTGTCATCCTTCACTCTCTTGAGCAGTCCACAGATGTCATCTCCAACGTGACGCCGGCATCCTTGGCTTCTGCTTCCAAGCGAATCATTCTTCCTGGAGAACAAGCGCAAGACCCTTCTTCTTCTGAAACAAGCGAAGTCAGCGGCATCAGCCAGGGCGTTCTTGACGCGGTCCGGCACCCATGCGGACCTGATCGCCTGACTGCCCTGAGCCCCGTCACTACCACTAGCGAGCTCAACCATGGTTGAGGGAGGCCGCCAGCGGCCACGCTGCCAACACTCACACGGACACAGGACCTCAAAAATGACTGTGACAATCGTCATGGTTCACTTCAGCGGACAAGCATCATCGCGCTGAGAAGGTGAAAGACAGAACTGGCACCTGTGAGCCCTCTTAACTGCACACTTGCATTTTCTCTCCGGGCGGCACATCAGCACGTGGCCCGCATCCCGTGGACCAGCTGTAGCAAAGTTGCAACCCTGCCTGGTCCTTGGATGTACCCTTGCCCATGCCCTTATTGCCACTTTCGCTAGTGGCATCTGTTCGTCGCGCCATGAGTGTCTCGAGCACGCCACAACTCATCGGTATCAGTGCCTCCAGCGCAGGGTTGCTGGCCATGTTCTTGACTCGGCTGGCCTCGCTGGCTTGGTGGCTGCCGGCGTGCTGACCACGCAGCATGCGCTGCATTGCGCTGCATCGCGCTGCATCGCGCTGCTCCAGCATGTTTGTTGTCCCTAGACGCAGCCTTCCCCTGTTCTACGACATGCTGCGGAAGCACTGGCAAATCAGAGCTGCTCCTGGAAGCGTTTCTTCTTGGCCAATCTTTTGTCTTGTTCGCCTGCTTCTTGCGGTCCGCCTCTTCTGACTCTCCGTGACCAGGTCCATGATCACCACTCTCGAAGTGTGCGCCTTTGATCGCCGCTGCCGCTGCCGCTGGAGCGCCCCTGCGCCCCGCCGCCACCAAGACGCAGCGGGATGCCTGACCTGCTCGTTCCAACAGGTTCCAACAGGCCTCGTCCTTCGCAAGGGCTCTGAAGCACGCCGTCTAAGGATTGTCTGGATCCCAGTCGGTTGGCATGACCGTGCCCGAAGGCTCATCCACCACAAAATTGCGTCGGGTTCCTTCCAGACGCTCAGCCCTTGGTTTGTCTTCAGCCTGGCACACCCAGCCCCATGCCGTCGGCCATTGAATCACCAGCCGCTCGATCAGCTTCTCGTAATTCAAAACCGCAGCCAAAGAAACAATGCCCAACATCAGCGCAGCAGTCTTGAAGACCTTTTACCAAGAGACCCATTGCTGAAAGTTTTTTGGCCTTGGCAGCTCCCTTATCAAGAAAGTTCCGGGTGTGTACATCCGGAATTTCTGCAGCTTCAAGGCACGTGCTGCTGAACGGCACCCTGACGCCGAAGTCCACATGGGGTGCCTGTTTGAGTTGTACCACGCGTTTGCGCAAAGCCACAAGTTGCAAAGTGGTGGGATCATCTTTTTCCTCTGGCGGTCCTCCCTTTGTCAATGTGTATCGCTGCAGCCACGTCTGCACCAAGCTCGCATCCGGTGGGAGCAGCTCGCTCTCGTCTGTCTGATCCACTAGAGAGGCCATCTTCAGCACGCTCTCCTTGACAGAAGCCGGCGCTAGTTTCGCCACCACCGGTGCTGCCATCGCAGTTTCCCAGAGGTCCACGTTTACGAAATCTTCTTCCTTTCCGCCTGATTTGATGAAAACCTACTTTCGAGCTGAGCAGCCTGAACCACTGTGGCCCCCTGCGGCGGTGCAACCTGTGTGTTACTAATGGCCTGAACGATTGCCCACTTGTTCAATGCAGCAATCTGACGCGCATCCGAAGCAGGATCTCCCATAACATCTTGCCAGCTCGAGCAGCTAGCTGCACATTCGAGAGCACAAAGCTTTATCCTCCCTTCCACCCTTATGTAGCTTAGTTCTTGCCTGTGCTTTCTACGTGCGCTTCAGAAAAGCAACATCAAAAAACAACGACAGCTCCGAGAATGACGCCCTGCACGGCATCAAAAACGAGGACAGTCACGAAGATCGCGACCTCGACACCCACCATCCCTGTGACTGGTCGCACTTTTTGAAAGGTCCAGGCGGGGTCGGACACCACACCATGGGGCAAGTGGGGGGAGTCTACCGACACGGCCTCACGGAACCATACACAACTACATCATAAATATCAAGCAACTGTTGCAGAGTGGGGGCAGTCCAACGCATATTTGCCTCCAAATCATCAGACCGCCTTGGCGGCAAGTTGTGGTCAGCGTCCTGTGTCTGGTAGAGGTGAAATGTATATGTTGGCATACTCTGGCATCAGCGGGCTTGATACCCGATACCATGCACCCTGGTAGCTGGTACATCAGGAATGCAGAGATCTCAACTGCAAGCACATGTTTCCATTGCCCTCGCATGTTCCTCCCTTCCCAGTCCTACCGCAATACAGTGGGAAGCGGACAAACAGCACGAGCCGTCCCTCAGTTAAGATTGTCCAGCATTCCCTCACCCCTTCTCCTCGCGTTTGGTCTGCGCCTGGGCAAGCCATGGCAAGCCCAGCAAGAAGACGTCCAGAAAGAAATGATCGATTTGGAGCTCCGCTTGCCGATCGAAACTCTGAAAACAGAAAGCACGGCACAATCGGCCCTGGCCGAAGCCTCCAGTTGCATCCGGAGCTCTTCCACAGCATCTGCCAGGCCTCCAACAAGCTCGTCGAATGCTTGGATTGCTTGCATTTGGGCTAAGTGTCGTTAACGATTCAGTTCAAAATGACAAGCAGAAGAACTGCTTGCTTGTGCTGACGTGTAATACTGCTTATGTTAGCATGTCGGCTGCCTTTGCCATTCGCACTAGCACGGCACTCATCCATCATAAGCCCAACATTGCTCGGGTCATTCTGTGCTCACTATTTCACATCTTGAAATATTGTTAACGAAGGGATGCGGTTTGCACCTCTGACTCGAGCTTCCAAAGTTTCGCCTCAGCACGGGGCAGTGCACATTGCGTTGCTGAGCTCAAGCCAGGGTCCCGCATCTTTCCAAAAATCCCCAAAACTATGGACCCAAAAATTGCAGAAGATTGAAGCCACTCCATTGAAAGAGCATTGCAACCCATGGTGATCATAACCGTGAGTTTGATGGCCCCATAGGGCCATGGTGCTATACTTCTCCGCACCTCACACAACTTAGTTGGGAACGCGCTTTTGTGAACATTCACGCGCTTTAAAGCAGCGATTCCTAAACCTCCAAGCCATTCCAAGCCTCAAGTGTTCGGGCATTGCTTGCTTGAGGTCCGGGATTCGGGAAGTGCGGGTTGCCGGTTAGGCTGCGGCTTTGCTAGAAGAGCATTGATGGTGTTACTTGGATGTGGACATTCAAAAAAATGCGCAACCAACAACTTGAATTTTTGGGTCAAAACCGCTGGCACGCAAATCATGTGCGCTTCAGATGCATTCAGTGTCTGCTGTGAGGATTTAAGCTTGGCGATTATTTAAACCGGCGTGCAGCCGACCGAGCTGTCTGCGATCCAGAGCTATTTACAAGCCAGTTCTGCCGCCAATGGCACACGGCCACAGAATTCCAGGGAATCAGCACCAAGCTTCAGCTGCATTTCAGCACATTTGACGCCCTCCTGACTTGCACACGCCCTATCGCTACAACCGAAAACCTCCTAAGCCTCTCCCCATCTACTATGCAAAAATTTGGATTTGGGATTGCCTTCACGAAGCGCATTTATGTGGGCCGATGCAATATTTCAAGAGCTTGCTACCAACTGGGACATTGTTTGCAATGAAGCTGAAGCTTGACTCAAACCTTGCCGCCAAACTTAAGCGTTGCATACGAGCTGATGCTTCATCGAAGCCAAACTTCTTGTCAGCACCAAGATGTCGCTTGATGTGAGTGACAACCTGCTGCGAACCCTCTGGAAAATGTCAGGCATGGGGGCTATGGAATAACTCTCGCTAATTACTTCTTCTTTTCTGAACCATATGCGTGCGTACACTGTCCTCAAAAGGCCTCACAGGTGTTAATCCGCAGGCGGAAGGCCCCCCGCATAAGTTGAAAACTCAATCCGCATTTCCAATACAGCAAGTCGAGTATTGAAGAAACTGAACTTCGTATGTTCCATACCCTGAGCTCTGGACTGTGGTTGAATGGCATGATAACACTTGATGCCGTGTTGGATGCACGGTGGAAGGCTCGGAAGAACGAGAGAGAAGCTTCTAAACCGGCACAAGCATATTTGTCTTCAACTGACTGACGACTAGCAACATCAACATCAATATGTAATGCCGTGGGGGGGGGGGGGGGGGG
>CAJNIZ010026247.1:0-33275 GCA_905231905.1 Symbiodinium pilosum | reverse complement strand
TAATGCGAAAACAATAAGGGATGCACTACCAGTAGGATCCTTGACGATGAACAATTTCAGTGTTTTCCTAGATTACTTTGCACTTCTCTGGCAGGTTGGAAGGAAGCAGTGAGCAAAGTCATGCAGTGTCGGTTAGGGCTATTGCTCTCTGTACCGGGAGATCTTCAAACGTTAAATGGAGGGAGGTTTCCAAAACATGGGCCCGTATCGAGGTAGACATGTTGCTTCTGTTGGCCACGGCGAACTGGGCAGTGTTCCCAGTCATTTAAGATGCAGCCGCATAATGCCAGCTGCTGTTGAATCCTTCCATCCTGATTTTGGCTAATCTTTCTGAGCTCTGGCTGGTGGCAATGTACTCAGCCAACATGATTTGAGCCTTTGACTTTTGCACTGCTGGGTCTACGTTAGACAAGATATTCAACCGCAGCGTGGCTGGTGGCTCAAAGCCATGCGTGTTGCCTTTCGTCCAGACCTGGCCACTGCAAACAGCTCTGCTAGTGCCGAGAACTGTCCTTCTACAATCTCGACCCTCTTAGCACGATTAGCTCGGCAGGCGGACGCCAAACAACATCTAGCCTCTAGCCCACATCAAAATACATCGCAAGCAATCACTGTCTCTCATTTTGCATAATGCTCTGCTACGATGCTGGCCTTGGAAGCCCTCGAGCTCAACCGTGCGGTCGAGGAATTCTCGTAGTTGCGCCTTGACTGCAGCTTTGGGACATTTGAAAACATGAAAGGTTATGCAAGCCACGCCGTTTCGAACTTGAAGCCAACCAGCCACAACCGAGCAGAATACATGCTAACCTACACTGGTCTTGCTGGCCACATTGCCGAATTTCATGCCAAGAGCGAGCAACAGCAGAGTCTTCAAGAAATACATCGAGGAAGATCGGCAATCGGGATACATGCGAATTTCAAGCCTGAGTCATGGCTAGAGCAAGTGAATGCAGCCAATTTCTTGAAGACACGTGCTGGTCGTGCTTCTTGATCTCAGCAATCACCTGCCAGGACAGCATCCATGTAGTGTGTTCCAGATACCTAGTAAGGACAATGAAAAATCCAAGCAAATTGCGAGCATACCTTCAAAACCGACATCTAAATGCAACTTCCTACCTTGAGCAAAATTCACGCAAGTTGCCTGCTCAAGAATGAATCTTGCCGTTGCAAAAGCAATGCAAAGGCAATGGCATGCAACGGCCAGCATGGCGAGGATAGAAAAAAACAAAACTGAAAGCGTACTAGCAGTCAGAATAGCAGTGGATCAACTGGAGCTCTCGTTGCTCTTGTGCTGATGCTGTCACGAATGCAGTTCATGCATTCCGCAGCAGTAACAGCCAACACCAATATTAGAAAGGTATAGGCCATGGAAACATTGAATTCTTATAAAGATGCACAACACATTAGAGAAAACAAAGACGGCAACCTTGTTTTTGCCGCAAACGTCATGCGTAGAGGAAGCGGCGCCTGCAACAATGACAGCCAGCAGCGAAGAACCAACGTCCTCGGCCGTTGGCAATGGCTTGTGGATGTGTCAGGCTTCGAGTCGTGGAATTTGTTGTGCTTTTGTTTCCCATCTATTTTGGTGTGTTTTTCTCAGCGAAACGCAGCTTTCTGGGTTCCTGGAGGCCTCACATACTGTATTTTTTGAGCAGTTACTGCTTTGGGGGCCTCAAACATATTGTTCAGCTGTGCGGAAGGAGAGGAGGAGGGCAGGAGGAGGGGGAGAAGGAGAGCGCGGGACAGCAGCAAGATCAGGAGGCGGAGTGATTGATGACGATGACGCAAAGGTTCTGGTGAGCTAGCTACACTTGCTGGCCGTAAGATGATGGTAGGGTGCTTCTGATGTAAGAAAACGTTGAAGTCGCAATTGCTCTTGAAGTGGCAGTCACCACTGTCAGTATTGTCATGTATACCATTACCATCACCATCACCATCCATCAACATCAACTAATGAGGGGGCTTCAGATTTAGCATTGATACCAGCAGCAAGAGCAGGCCTACCAGCGGAGGTTTGGAAGCATAAAGCAAGAAAACACAAAAAGAAGAAAACAGAGTCCCCAGGAAAAAGGCAGGGCCAACAGCGAAGACACAGAGACAAACAAACACACACATAAATAAAGTCCATCGTGATAATCCTTGTGCCGCCGTTTATGACCAATGATGGACAAAACCCCAAAACCTCGGACACAGTGCCCAAGTTGCGGGAAGCGCAGGAGGAAAACGGGCTCATCGAGCAGCTTCCTGGCTGGACTAATCTTAGACGAAACCTTCATGCGTTTTTTTTTGCCAAAGTGTAGACAACCTTTCCAGGTTGATGAGGTGACAGTCCTGCGTAGCTGCAAGTCCATCTTCGCATTGATGTGAATGCCTCACACAACATCCAATGCCCGCGAGTGCTGCCCCGGGTCATTTTGGTTGTGCCTGCATGCCTGCTGCCACCAAAGAGCACTTGCTGCGGATGAACTTCAGCAGGCTGACAGGCACAATCCTGAGCTGGCTCCACCCAAGCATCTTGGTGAGAAAGGCTCACTTGGAAGGTCTGAGGAAGGTAAGATGGCTGCAGAAAAGTCCCAACAAATGCCCCTAATGGGACCAGCATCTTCTGTCCCTCGTCGGTCGGAGCATCGTCGTGCTCCAAATCCTGGGCTTCGCGTAACTTCATCTGAAGACCTGAAGCTGGTACAGCAGAAGAATGGCCACTTTGTCAGCTTGCTGAAACTTCTGAGACCTGATCTCTACACAGGACACTTAAACAGCCCTCCAATGGCCGAAGTGCACACACGCGGTCGAACCAGGTGTGCTCGCCCTGGGCAGCAGTCTTCTCCCTTCTCACTGAATCAGAAGAGACTTCCTTTATTCCCGCATGTTCCATCCAGTGGGCGAAATCTCGTGTTCAAGATGCTTCCGAGCTTGAAATCAACAAATGATAGGTCGGATATTGGACTTCTCTGCTGAACCAAAAGGTACTGATAAGATCAGTACCCGAGACGAACTCCTGTGCCTGACAAAGGTGGCCGCTAGGTTTGCTTCGAGCAGGGACTTTGAAGAATGCTGCGTAGCTGGTCTTTGACGCACCACGAGAGAATTGATTTCCCCTTCTCGTGTTTTTGTGGCAGGACACTGGACCCAAGGACTCCTGGACGGCCTGCGACACGGCATTGGTGATGACCTGCCACATGCAAGACCAAGTGAGACAGGTCTTCTAGCAAAGGGAATACACGGATGTCTCCGTAAATGTCACCTTGGCCACACTTGCAAACAGAATGTCGTTTCAGAGGTCTCTTTCACAGATGGTCTGGACGCAGAACGGCTGCTACCTTTCAACACATCCCAACGGAGAAACTATTTCATCAACAACGATGATGTGTGGGCTGCAAGCAACCTAAGATCAAACTGGCAGTCAAACTCGAATGATACTTTGGTCTACTTGCAAGGTTGTCTTCATGTTCTTGCCCAGGGGGCATCCCCGAATGGCGCCACTGCGTAGAGCCCGAGAGTCACCTCAAGTCAGAATGCACGAGCTGTTGCCAAGGGGCGGGGCATAGATGGCATAGATGTGACGTGCGATTGTGTAGCGGCCAGCTGCTCCAAATGATCGATGAAACGGTCGCTGGATCATCGTAAACACAGGGCACGTAGATGATTGTGGGATCCGTGGAGCTGAAAGCCGGAGCAGTCACATACATACAGCTCTGGTGATTTCAGAGACAATTTGAAATTCAGGAAATGTGTTACTGCAACTACAACCTTCTAATCCAAGGAGCCAGGAAGTCCTGGGATCGCCTTGACGACCAAAAGAACGGATGTGCCAAAACCTTAGAATTCAGAGAGCAAGCTGCCTACGTGAAGAGGGACCACCCTGCAACCCGTCGCAGCAGGGCGTTAAACAGAGGCACGACCCACTGGAGCTAAACGGGAACTGGGTAGAATCTCAGGAGACAGACGGAGAGGGGGAGAGGGAGAGGGAGGCAGTGGGAAGGAAGCCTACTAGTCAGTGGTCATGTGCCAGAGCCCGTGTCAAAGAATCCCAAAATCTACATGCTCTCCCTGCGGGAAGGGGTGTGTTCTTGCTGAAGCGAGCGGTAGCATTTAGCCGTTCTGTTTTGTGATGAGGCTACGGCCTCTACGGCCTCACGCAAATCGAGCGAAACCAACAGCTCTGGGCTGCAGACCAAGCAATGCGGCGTTGTGCTTGGAGGCAGCTTCTCGTTGTAGGCCCGCTTGTTGGGATCCTCCAACGACTTTTCAGCCCTAGTGCCAGTGTGCCCTACAAACTTCAGCTTGGGCATCTGTGTGACTTATCTGCTAGCCGTGTCACAAAGTCGCAACCGTTACGTCATTGAGTAAGCGAAGGGCTGCCCAATACCAAAACCAGATCAGCAACCCGGCAGGCAGCATCTGAGCATGCTGGCCGGCATAAGCAAGTCGGGATGCCGTCTCTAATGCATGGAGGCCTTCAAAGGTGTTCAGCGCTTGATAAAGGGCCCGAGCACAGCACACAACTGTGTTGAAGTGTTGTCAATGCTGAATTGTTGGCATGGTTTCTGGCCATACGCTTGAAGGGGATACTTTGCCATGGAACTCTCAGCCCACTGCCGACACACACACTGACAAAGCTGGTGAAATCTTGGCATGTTGACAACCCGCTACTTTCCGGCCAAGCCCAGAATGACGAAATTGCGGCTTGTAGCTGCTCGGAGCCAGCCCAATGCTCTCGCACTCCTCGACCAGCAGTGCGCTGACCAAGGAAGTGAACGCAGTTCGGTGGTGCCGAGGCCATGAATCTGGAAGGGCCTTGCAGCATCGAGCTAAACATGATATCAGCGATCCAACTAATCATGTTTGCTACCGTGGTTGCAATGACATAACTTACAATTGAGATCATTGATCATGCTTCTGAACTACAGAATGAGCCTAGCAGACCCTAGCAGCTGAAGAATCCAAACCTTTGAGCTTGTACCTATGTCTCTCTCCATTCGTACTTGCTCGAAATCTGGAGGTGTTTTGCATCGAAACATCAGGGAAGGAAGTGCTTCAAAACCCAGACGTAACAAAAGTATTGCTTGGGACTCCTCAGATCTCCTCAGCATACTCTTCAGCTCATAAGACCAGCTCCGTGACCCAGGCAGGCAATCCACCATCCAGTTCTAGGCCAAGAACCTCACGCTACTGCAATCAAACTGGCAAAGGATCACCTTTCGGCCCACCTGCTCCAGCAGCTCTAGGCTGCAGTGTGCGGCCTGTGGATCCGCCTGGACACAGCATCTCGAAATCTCAGGAACTAATCCTGACCTATTCAATTCATTATTAGATCGTGATGCACAGTCGACAATTGGGGCGCAAGTTGCACTTTATGCGTAAACTTTCCGTGGAGGCGACTCCCACGAAAAACCCTCCCCACCACAACCCGGCCACCTTCTGCCAGGATCCTCAATAACTTTTCGTAAAGGTGCTACGGTGGATTGAGGAAATCTTGCGCCACCTGGGATCTGCAATGCATTGCACTTCGTAGGTTTTAGGGTATGTGGAGTGGCGCAAGATTTCTTCCATCCACAGTATGCCACCACTAAAGCCACCAGGCCATTGCTTCAACACATATTGATTGATTACAGTTCTCATCTTTGCTGAACACTCCAAGCGCTGACTGAATCGTCTTCAAGGCCCAGCGTCTGTCAGCATGCATAACATGATCCTGCCCAGCGAATAGAGGTCGCTTGTCCTTGCTGCTGGTGACAGGCATCGATAACAGGGGAAGGTCATCATGCATTGGGTTTGCGCCGTCAAAATTTGAACAAGGCCAAAAATATCAGAAACCTCTTGCATGTGCAAACGAGCCGTTGCTATGCTGAAGGTTCCCTTCGACGGGCATGTCAATAAAGCACCGTCTTCACGATTGTTGGAGTGGCTTTCCAAGCACAGCCCCAATAATTACGATCCAGTTTTTTTCGTATGCTGCTGCGGCACACATGCTCAGAAACACCACATGCCCCAACAGCCCTTGAGCGGTGTAGCTGCAGCGTCAAAAAACTTCTCCCAACTCTGCTAATAGCGTCCATGATCTCCAACAGCTGTCACAAAGCTAACAATGCTGGTAGTAATGATGTGTGTGGCTCATATCCGAAGCACGCAGAAGCCCACTGAATTTCAATCCTACAGAAGCATAAAAACAGCATGAAAATCCTTTTAAGTGACTACAAGCCATAGTGGATCTACGTAACACAGAAGAATGTATCAGTACCAGAATTGCTTTGGATTTCAGGATGAATACGACCCAGCAGTTCGCCAATAGCATGTTACCTGTCTGTGTGCATGGATCGGGGGTCCCTGCACTGCAAAGACCTGAAGCACACAGCTCTTGGAGCGACTACAACAGAAGCAGGCCGTCCAAATCTTCCACCACGCGGCCGATGAGCATCCCGGCGCCCGTCTAGTGCTTCCGGCGGGGCAAAACCATGCCTGGGGAATGACTTGGATCCCTCCTGATATTTTAGAATCACTTCATACGTGAGATTGTCTCCACATCGTTAGAAACTCCTCAGCAACAATGATCCTTGTTGCGGCCATGCTAGCCTAAGCTTGGTCAAGGGATGTTGGAACCGCAGTGTTGAAACAAAGCCATGTGGCTCCGGCACCCTGCCACGCAATGTCGCACCACTGAAGTGGCCCAACCGGATATTGCCAAGATGATCTATCAACACATTGTCAGGATTAACCTTGGCTGCTTGGATGTTTGCGAGTCGGTGCTCATGCGCACTGCATCAGTTTGGCAAACTGACACGTCCGTTACATCAGATGAGAGCTTCAGACAGAAGAAAATCACATTGCCAATGCAGAACGCAGCCCTCTGGTTTTCACCAGAATACTATGTCCAGTGGCAGAAATACTCAGAAATACTCAGAGACAAGTAAGTCCCTGAAGGCAGGGCCCAACAGATCCTGCAGATAAGCTACAGGCAGAGACAGGGTGCAACAACAGCCAAAGGGCAAGTCAAGCCGTACAGTGGATTGACCCGCAAAGACTAGATGCAGCCAACACACCACTCAGCACAATGCACCAAACAGGGAACGAATATTCAGACCAGGCGGGTAGGCCTGAATAACAGGCAGAGAGGAAAGGGCGCAAGCCTGACTAAGCTTGTTAGCCACATCATTCAGAACGTCAGGAATGTGGTTAATGTGGGCGGAAACACGGCGGCAGAACACGGCAGTCCTCCTGAAAATGCAGAAAGCAGCGCAGAGGTGGCAGAAGCCTTTGGCCGTAGACAGGCCCTTCCAGGATGCAGATTCTACAACAGCATTGTCGCAGGACAAATGCATGTGCACAAGCGGATGGTTGGGCAGAAGCAGGGAACGGACTACCCAAACCAAAGCAAGCTGAGCCAGAAATTTCCGGCAGCCAATGAAGCGCTGGGGAACAGCTGTCGGCTTGGCCGCCGGGGAAGCGAACGACACGGTCGTCACACGCGTCAGCACAGGCATCACACCGTAGTATAGAGGACTGACGAGTACGTAGCGTGCAAGAGATGGTGCAGTCAGGACGTCCAGCCACAGGCGGATGACTTCCTGTGACACGGGGGAAACAGGGCGGTCGTGAGACCAGGGAAGTCCAGCCTTGGTCCAGACGCGGCGAGAGGCAATAGGCTGAGCAGGCAGGTCGGCCTTAGCGCAGACGGAGAAATTAGCAACTGACACCAGGAAGCTCAACTGGCTGTCCGCTTTGGTAAGGGCTTCTCGCCCCAGTCTGACTCCGTGCTATGCTGACGAGTCCTCCAGTGTGCCTGTCCACTTCGCTCTGACCCCTGAGCAGTGGCACCTTTGCCGCTCGGTGGACGATGCTCTCATCATCCCTTCTGACTTTGGCATCCCTTCCTTACCTGTCGGCTGAGCTTTTCAAGCGTGACAAAGGGACAGGTTTCGATGCTGCGAAGAGACTTGAGGAGGAGAATCAGGCGAGCCTTTTTACCATCCTCCATGTCAGCAGTGTCTGTCTGTGTACTGTAGCCTCAATGGTACTTACATTGGGCTGTGAGAGGAAAAAACCCCGAACATCTGAACTTTTGTCAGGAAAGGGGAGGCTGCAAGCCGTCCAGGTAGGGACTCAGGGGAAGGCCCCCAGCGTCTCCTTGCCTGGGAACGCAGTGTCTGGACAGGAGTGGCAGACAGGGATGCCTTGCGCCAGCTCATGGGCACGCGCAAAACGCACAGCAACACAATCAACAGAGTCGCCAGGACAGGGTTGGTACCAGCAGAGAGCAGACAGATCCTAGCTGCGTTCCCTTTCCCCCAGCACTCAAAATTTGCCCCCCCTTTGAGGGGGTCTAGCATCCAAAATGGCCACGATATCATCATGCCATTTATCATGAATGCCAAACCATGCTCATGAAATACTCCATGAAATATCATCAACATGATAACGCAAAAGACCTTCGATCCTTTTGCAGAAAACAGGATTTTTGCTAGCACACATTATCGTAACTCGTTCCTCGTCACGAACACGTCTTCAACTCTTGTAACTGCTGGGCGTACTGCCTCCAAGTAGGCTTCATTCAAATCGCTTGCTGTTTTTTCTCTTGCAGCTTCCAAATCGCCCTCTTCCGTTGCTGGCACACTCTCTAAAATAGGCCCGTCCGGATTGGCTGACTCCGGCTCCTTTTCCTCTTCGGAACTTGTTGCCGAGGATGCTGAACTATCCTCCTCTTCTTCTTTCTCTTCACCCTCATTTGAGGATCCGTCCGGATTGGCTGAGTCCGTTTCCTTTTCCTTCTCGGCCTCTCTCTTTTTGTCTTCCTCAAATCTAGCAGTCTCTGCTCTAAGACTCTAAGAGCTGCTGCTCGACCTTCCTTGGCCGACATTGCAAGCTCTCTTAATTCTGCGGCCCTCTTGGCCATCGTTTCTGGCCCCTTTTCAGTGGGCTCAGGTTCATCCGCTGGAGGATGGTAGGCGGGTGCGGCAGGTGCAGCCTGCTCCTCCTGAACACTCTTAGCTTCTTTGCTCATAGCTTCTTTTTCTTCCTTGCTAAAGTTTTCCTTCTTCAAGGCTTTCAAAGCTCTTTTCTTCTTCCCAAGTCCCGGCGCTTGGGCAAAAACGGCTGCGGTCAGATACATGCTCACATGACAATGCAAATCAGTACTAACAAGCAAACTCCAAAGTTGCAAGACGTATTAATTTCAAAGTCTAGACTTTTCGCAGCAACTTTTGTTCCTCCTACGCTGATTCCTTCACTCATCAAAATTGCAACGATCTCTGCAATCATGCTCACACTAATGGTTTTCATACCTGTTTTCGTTCTTCGCACTTGATTGTCTGGTTCATCAACAAAACCACCTCTATAGCCTAGCGCTTTCAAATATTTCTTGATATTGTCTCGCGACAACGCTTCGGTGCCTAAGTCTGCAGGGTAGTCTACCCCCTTTATCGCCTTCACCAAAACATGCTTCATTTTCTGAATCCAAAGTAACGAGACATCTAAATGTCTGGCTCTTCCTAGGCCTTTTCTCGAAATCAACTGTCTTGACGAACTCGAATCGATGCACAATCGAACTTCTGGCGCAATTCCTGTGATTCGCTCGATCAACTTCTGCAGAAATACTCCTTCGCTCATAATGCTTACCGCTGCTATAGTTTCGCTTTCACAGCTCGAAAGTGACACACTCCTTTGACATTTTGACTGAAAGTGTACCATGTTACCGTTCACAAATATGGCTCCACAAGACACACTCTGGCGGGTGTCTCTATCCGCCGCCCAATCTGAATCTGAGCATATCTCTATCAAACTCTTTTGCGTGTAAACAATATGGTTCTTTGGCGGTTCATATCCACCGATCCTCCTATCTTGGAAACTACATCCTGGATACGATGTTTTGTGTAACAAATGGATGTCAGGGCATCCCTTCAGATACTTTCCAACGAATCGAAGTAGTTCCAAGTCGCCCTGTGCGGGGCTCGCCAGTTTCATGCTCAACTTCTTCAACGCAAACATCAAATCTGGCCGTTCCGGCGCCAAATACAGCAAAATTCCAACTCCTTTTCGGTACAAGCGGCCGTCCTCCGGCGTCGACGGAGTTTCTGCTCCTTTCTGGTTGTTGATTGCTCTTCCACCATCTGCAGGGATAGGAAGTTTCTTTTCAAATGCCTTTTCCAACTGAAGTACTTCCTCCAAAGATTCCACGTACTTTGCATTCATCGTAATCTCAACTCCTTCAGACGTAGCTGTAAAAGTTCTCTTCAGAAAACCAATGGATCCATGCTCTCTTTCCAATGGTCCTTCAACTTTCACTTTCAAACCTTCTGCTTTTAGTTTCTTCACAAGATCTTCAGAACCTCTTTTCGTTGCAAAAACTTCCAAGTCGTCAACATGGGAAAGTACGATGACTCCCGGTTCTCCATCTTTTGGCAATCGATAGAACAAAGCTGGCAAACCATCATCTGACTTCAAACGATACTTCTCAACGATTCCTTGAAGTTAGTTGAACCTAGCGCTTCATCCTGTGCGCTGGCCTGGCAGTGTGTATCCTAGCTCGTACCAACTGCCATCTACCTCCACAATGGTAGGTTCGTCTTGTTTTCACTTGGAGATAAGCATCACCTATATCTATGCTTCCAAGGCTGTAATGATCACTTGACAAAAGCCTCACTGTCGACGCTACTCCTGTTGGCGAAAACAACGCTGCAAGGTCGTAATCTGTCAACCAACGGAATTCTCGCGCCACGAGTCTTCCTCGTCGCTTCCATTGCCCGTCTCTGTGTCTCCAATCATACAATCTTCATAGAGGCGCTTATAGTTTGCATTCGTGGCTTGTTCTTCGCTTATCGGCTTCAGGTCCATCAATCGTTCAATCTCCAACTTCGGTGGTCCTTCCTCAAACTCATGCGACCACGTTGGCACTGCTTCATTTGTAGCTTCAAACTCATAGTCTTCAAATGCTTCTTCTTCATCGTCAATCTCTGCTTCAAGACCTTCAAACTCTTCGATGTCCACTTCTTCGTCGTCGTTGCATCGAAGCTCTTCTTTCTTCAGAAACTTTTCGACATCTTTGATGCTCTTCAAACTGCATACTCTTCGAATTCGTGCTCGAAACTCGCTCGAAGCGCTCGATTCGCTCATAGGATCATCATCGCTCAAAGTTCGTATCTTCGCGTTGGCACTCATATCTTCAGCTTCAGAATCCGTGAATCCTGGCTCAGGTAATTTTACCTTGTTGACCTTCGGAACTTTTGGCCTCTCTTGGAGGCGCCGCGCTTGATGGTGTGGCGCGGAAGAGGCCCTGCTCGTGGTCCTGGGTGAGTCTGAGGCGGAGGTAGGACAGGGCGACAGTCCTGTTGGGACATAACCACGGTCGTGTCCCCATTCCAGGTGTACTGGGTCATGTCATAGATCGGTGGGTCCGCCAAGAAGTTCTCCAGGGTGTAGCTGTCCGCGGCGGAGGCGAGGCTGAACTCTTTGCGGAAGAACTTGTCCGGGCGCTGAGGTCGAGTCTGAACGGAGGTTTGGCACCGTGGTTGTGGTGGACGGTGTCTTGGATGTTGTTGGGACTCCAGGTTTCGCGTTGGAAGTACGGCAGCGGTTGGCTCTTAGCTGCTGAATCCTTGATGGCCTCGACGAGGAACGCGTTGAAGTTGTCACGGCTGGAGACCTCTTGCTGGATGTTGAGGATGGCCGTCTTGAGCTTCCGCACTAGCACGTCTTCCTCGGCGCGCTCCCACTCCATGAGGTAGAGGATGTGTTGCTTTTGGTGCGCGGCGGCGCCGGTGGTGATGCGTTGATTCTTGATGACCTGCGCTCGGTGGCTGTGGCGGAGTCGGCGCCGTCCTTGACCGCCACTACGAGGGCCTTCTGCGCAGGGGCCAAACCGGGCTCCTGGACCCAGGGGCGATAATGCCACAGGCAAAGGGGGCAATAGTATTTGCCGCGCTGCGACTCGATGGTGGCATGTGGTGTGATCTTCCGCAGCCAGCGCCTGTTGTCCACCACCGCCTGACACCCAACTCGCCGACAAATATGGCGCTGATCAATGTTGGCGGTGATCTTGTGTGCCCAGTCCACCAGATTGTTGTCGGTGTATGCCCTCTCGAAGAATGAATGCTGATCCTAGTTGGGGTCAATCGCGGATTTGACGGTGTTCTCATCCCACTGCCTGTAGGCGGCCATCATCCTGGCAAGCTGCAGCTCGGAGGTGGCCAAGATGTCCGTGGTGAACTGGTCGATCATGTGGAGGACGCGGGCGCGGAGGATCTGTCTGACCTCTTCCTTTGTTGGCCTCGCGGCGTTCTTCCGCGATCTGCTTGGCGGCCTCGACCCAGTGGACGTTGCGGGGTCTGTACTTCTCGGCGCCCTCCTTGCGCTTGATGGCGCGGATCTTTCGGCATACGTTGTACCACGTGTTGATGTCGAGCTGCCTGGATGCTTTGGCGACAACATGGTGACGCACCCAGCGTAACTTGGAGTCGCTCCATAGAGCTTCGACGCGCAGGCGCTTCTGGTTGTCATCGACGGCGATGACCCAAGTCCGCGGTTGCTTGTCGATGTCGGCGTCAAGATTGGCGACCTCCTAGTGGCGGTGAAGGTGTTCATAATCGGAGCGAACTTCGCTGACCGCTGTGCCTGGCTGTCCGTGTAGAGCTGGTGATAATGACGGGCGTTCCGGGCGCAAATAGAGGTCGTCGTTCTCACCCGCTGCGCACTGATAGCAGCAGCGGTAATATTGGCGGCGCCAATCGGTGCTCCCTTGGGGCGTCCGTGATGTCCGACGGGGAGCGCCCGGTCAGCCTATCGATCCAAATTTGGACGAGTTGGTCCGCGGTGGTTTCGGGGTACTTGGCGCGTAGCGCTCTGATGGCGGTCAATCACTTGAAGGGCGAGGTCCTGGGCACGCATCATTTGGTTGGTGACCCGCTCTCTGACGACATTGGCGTCCACCGGCTGCTCTCTGTTGATGCCCTGGGATGATGACGCGGAGGCTGCCATATCTGAGATGGGGTACGAGGATCGGGCGCTAGACTAGGGGGTTGCAAGCTGTTCACAATGTTCGCAGCAGGCCCACTTACTACGGGGTCGGTCGACACATAACACGTCGCTGTTCGCAGTCATAATGCACATAACATGCTGCATGTGTGTTGGCGGTCTTCTTTGTTACAGCACATGTCTACAAAGCAGGATTGCATGTGTGGTATACTGTTGGCAACATGACTGCTTGCAATCTCACACAAAGGAAGGCTGTTTACTCACATCGTTCTGGCGGTGGTAGCGAGACATCACTTCATGTGTGCCCCAGGCCCCCCCTCACCTCGGTGGGAAGGGACCTGGGACACTTCTCTGATGTAAAAGCGAAAAGCATTAGATGTACAAGCTAAGGGAAAGGATTGTGGGGGGGAAACTGAAAAAGGTGTTCACGCGTAGAACAAAGAAGTGGTAGAGGAGCCGCAACCTATTGGCGCAGGTCGCTCCTCCAGCTATGCCGCTCGGAGCGGGGGTTCCTGCAGTCTTACAGTCTGAGCCGGGGCCACTCGTCTGCCAGAGGGGGCACAACCGGGGCCATGGAGTGAATACCCCTGAAAATTGTGGAACTTGAGCCAGCTACGGCTCTCCTCTTCTTCTTCTATAGGCTATGCGACACCCGAAGGTGTGCGGAGGCGAACCTCCAGCCCGCGGTCCGATATGTCTGGCAGGATGGTTTCCGCGTTCGCTGGACCCGGCAAACCCCTATATGCTCCCTTGTCCCCTATCCAGCGCGCTTTCACCCTTCCGGGAAAAAAGTCGGAGAACGAAGCCGAGGAGAGGTTGGCATATGGAGATTTCCCTTTCCCGCTCAATCATTTGAATCTCCATGTGCCCCTCGCTTCTCACTGCGTCAGCGGTAACGCCTACCTTTGTTTCACTACTTCCTCCTTTGCACAGCTTTACACATCTCCCTCTGTACCTTCCTTGCATCCGGAATTATGTCGTCTTCGACTTCAAATTTCCCGCTTCCACCTTAGGTAAGCCCCTACACCCTTTCACCATATCCCCTTCCAGGCTGGTATAGCGAATTTCGCACGGTCACGGTAATGGTCTCGGTGTGCCAGGTCCCCTCCTGAATTCACTTCTCTCCCTTTTCGCAAAATTCTCCCATGTCACGGTATTGTTCGTTGTCCCTATCAAGAAATCACGCGTTGTATCTTTGTTGTCCAGTCTGGTCACGGATTGAGAATGCTCTTCTCTTACCCTTTCCAGTTTACTCCCTGCACTGAGGTGTCTCTGGCGTCTGCTCCTGAAGCCCCATCTCTGCCATATCTGGTATACCCCATTCCATCAGTTGACTGTGAATACATTGCATTGTTGCACCGTCGCCAAGTTGCCCGTCCATATGTTGCATTTCCCTTGCCAGGCTGATGACATCCTTGTCTTGATCAGGATATTCCCTCTCCAGGCCTGTCTTCTTTCTGTGCTCTGCTGCATCCAAATCGTCAGATACGCAATCTGGTCCAGCCCTACTGTTCTTCTTCCTCCCCTTCCAGTTCTTCCGTAGTACTGCCATCTCCGATAGGGGGCTCATCTCGAGGGATCAGAGGCGTCAATGGTTGGCTTTGGCGGTTCTCCTCCTCATCATTTTCAGCTGTCGGACCATCTTGCTTCCCTTTTTCCATCTTGGTCTCAACTTTACCTTCCGGCACATTTGCCTCACTCCTTTCTGGAAGTTGTCTGCTTTGCTGGACGCACTTCTTTGCCGCATTCTCCCAGTTTTGCCACTCCAGTCATTGTTCCCGTCGCCGGTTTTCTTCCGTCCTCTGCCTCAAGAGCTCTTCTGAAACTCTCGCTGACTCTGGCGGTGGAACTCTGGCTTTCACTGGCGGTGGTTCTGGTACTCCGGATTTCGCTGGCGATTGTTGTGTAGTGCGCTCCGCAGGCTGGGTAGCTGTGAGTTGCCGCTTCCTTGGCCTCACTGCTCTTTCCTTTGCTTCTCCCAGTATCACCACCACCATGTCAGGGCTTCTTCCTCCGTCGGGCTCCCTGGAGATTCTTTTGGCTTCTTCTTGTTTCCCACTTTTTGCAGTGATGTCCCTCCTCTTGCCGTAGTCGAACTTGTCCTTGGTGACGTAGCTTCTTCCTTCTTCTCGGTCTTTTCCTTTTTCTTGTTGACTTGGTCTTGTCGAAGTGTCTCTCCTCTTGCCGTAGTCGAACTTGTCCTTGGTGACGTAGCTTCTTCCTTTTTCTCGGTCTTTTCCTTTTTCTTGTTGACTTGGTCTTGTCAAAGTTCTGCTGGAGATCGTTGTGCTTTTTGTTGCCCTAATTTCTCCAGTAATCTCTTTCGGCCTGCTTTCCCTCCTCTTGCAGCATGTTCCATCTCCAGCCTTGTGGCACCCTGGATGTACTTGAGGCAGCCTTCCCTGTAAGTGTGCGCCGTCTTAATTTTTCCTCCAGAGTTGCAGTACCAGCAAACTTCTTTTTCCCCTTGCACTGTAGCAACGGGAGGCCTCTCTGTTCCACGTCGTCTCTCGCGTGTTATAGTTTCACTGTCTTCACTCCTGTAGTTGCATCATCTCTTCCAGCTGTCGATGTGGAAACTCCTGTCCCATTGCTTGTTGTATCCATATGTCCGGCTCCCTCACTCTGAGGCGTGCGGCGATCAGCCATGGCTGTCGCTTATTTCTCCCAAAGCTTACTGTCTTCCCATCCCACAATCTCGACCCTGCAAAGTGCCTAGGAAGTTCAGTCCCAATTCGAATCAGCACCCTACTCAGAGAAAAGACTCCAATTCCCTACAAAGTCATACAGCACCGAGATTCCAGCTTTCCACGCAAAGGGGCCTATGGGTTCCACTTTCCCTCGGCAGCGTGAACTACGTCCAATTCCCTTTTGACAGCGTGACCCCTCCAGTCAAGGTTTAACTCTGCGTGGGGTCGCACTGTTACTCAGTTTGAACGTTAAATGGCAGCGGTATGCTGCTCAAGCCTCTCCCCGTCAGGGCGCACGTCCACCCCTCGCCTGCCCAGGGAAGACCCCCAGGAAGGAGAGGGGCCGGCGCCTGACGGCCCTCCCCAAACGGAGAAGGCAGGGTCAGAGACTTGAGCCAAAATGGCTGCGGCTCTCTCTCCATCTCTCACTCTCCATCTTGCAGAAGCCCAAGTCAATTTGGACGAAATGTACAGCTTGCATCATCTTGATGAGGCGGCTGCCACATTGATTGCTTGCGAGTGTGCATATGCTGTTGGCAGCCGGTGACAGAAAGGAAAGGCTCAGGCTGCAATGGGAATGCTCTGCCCCCCGCCTTTTTGTCTTTATGTCTGCTGCGCCGGTACTTCGGAAATGACACGAGGCTTGTGTTGAACACCTCAGGATGGCGGTGGGGATTGGTTAGAGGCGCATACGGCATGCGGAAGCTGAGCGACTTAGCAGTACCTGAAACCCCGAACTTCACCCCAAATGTGCAGCGCTTGCAGCTTTAATGGACCCAATATCGAAGTTCCTGCTGCGAGATTGACCTTGTCACACAGCCGAGTGCTGAAGTCTGTCGGCTCTGTCGGCATATTCCTGTACAGCTCAGAGCCACTCTGCAGCAAAGGAGTCACACTCAGTATGCCCGCCTTTTCCAACCGTCCCGAGCCGCAGACTGTTTTGTGGGCTTCAAAGACCAATAACCATTAAACGTGCACGCTGCAAAGTGGCCCAATTGTTGGAGCAACGTATGGAACATTGAGGTTGCAGAAGGTTCGGGTAGTGCTATGATGACCAAACGACAAAAGCCTACAAAGAGGGCTTGCTGGCTTCTCTTGGCCTCCAGAATGGCGGCTTACCAGCATCCATGCCCCCTCTTCGCTTCAGAGGGGGAATATCTGGGAACTCCTCCGCAGGCAGTTTCTGCGAAGTACCACTAGGAAAACCATTTCACCGATATCTTTGCAGATTTGACTGCCAAATGCTTGTTACCAAAAGGGCTGATATCATCAATACTACGCAGTGGGTAGTCTGAGAAGCGTCAGCAAGCCTCTGAGATCTGAAAAGACTGTGCATTCCTGAGGCGCCCGATCAAATGTCGGAACTTTGTCTGTCTCATGCTGGATGCAATGTGGAATGTCGCAGCTATATTCTGGCTTCACCTTTCTTACCTGAACGCACAATTCATACATACATGTTACACATATTTGCACACTCTGTTACGGGCCTCCCAATTCAACCATATCATAATTTTGCAGGACGCATGTACAGAATACACCAAACTCAACTTTGAAATCCACAAACCCCGCAAGGATACATTCAGTTGAGAGGTACAGTAATAAGAACGGCAGTTTGGCCAGATTGAGCGCCTCATCCTCCACAGTTTCGTTATCCATAACTTCTTGAAACTTGCGTCGAAGGACAAGCTTGGCTGAACTCGAGGCAAAACTGGCTGCGACCAAAATGCATGCAAGGACATCCATTCTTGCAGACTTTCTGTTCTGCCGGGGCCATCACTTCAGCCGCGTAACTCATTTCCATGCTCCAGCACTGTGGCTCAGAGATTCGGTGTCAGACTGACCGGAGATGAGCGTTACCGTCCACATGAACAGCAAAATCGAATCAACTTGAGAGGAGCCCATCCCAAGCAGACCCCGGCATGGCTGTAGCGTAGCAACCGCACCAAAAAAAATAACAGGCAGAGGAGCCGGGTCTCTTCCTAAGCACCACAGCTGCTTATTCAAGTCTTCCTTAATTTCCCAAGCTGCAGGCTGAATCCACCGGAACTCCGCCTGTGGACCTTCCGAAGCAGTTCACGACATGCTCATGGGGCTGCCTGAAAATGGACAACCAGGAAGAGATCAAAACAAGCTGCGCAACCAAAACCCGAGGCTGCACGAGTGAGCAACTTGGACCTGCCTTGCTGTAATGCTACTGCTGCTAAGCTGCTTCCCCATGAGACGAACAAGTATAACGCAAGCATATGTCCTTTCGCACTTTTCCTAGCCTTAACCGGCTCACCAGTACTTGAGAAAAATTAACCGTGCCCCTCGAGCACGATTCAGGGTTCAAGCCAGCTTAGTAGGCTCAGCCAATTGCACACCTGCTTTGCTTGGGGTTCAGGCCTACCTTAGATGATAAGGCTTGTCAGAAAACAGATGGAACTCGTAATGACACGAGCCGACATCGAATATGAAGTCGAGACTAACCTGTTTTGGATCAGCTCGGACTGACAAGTTGGGCCTGTTTGCCAATATTTTGCAAAAGCCAATCGTCCACGAGCTTCCGCCTCGTCCATCTGCGTGCGAAGCAACCGCAACTCAGCTGCCACCTGTCTTGTCTGCTTTCTTGGTATCAAATTGGAAACAAAGCTGGACAATGTCAATGTCCCATAAACACTTCCTGCGAATATCTCTGTTCGTCGCATCTGAGCCTCCGTCGAATCCAGCGGAAGGTCCTGGCGGGGCCTTGGTGTTCCACGCTGTGAGACCCTGCAAGCTCCAGTCTAAGTTGGAGTGTCAAGTCCCCTCACTGCCTGCAGTAAACATCCTCCTTATCCGAAATACTTGGACAGACACAAGACTCACCGGCTCATGAAAAATGCGTTGCCGTACAAGCTGCGTCTCGGAAGCTCGCAGCGGCGATGATGCAACTGCTGGCACAGCTGCGGCACACTATGGAGGCGTAAAATTGATGTGATGTCGCCAGTCTTAAGAAGCCAGCTGCTGGCTGAACGAGCATGAAGTGTGAGAGGTCAAGAGATCAGCACAGAACCCTTTCAAACAGTTTGCTGCGAAAGCAAGCCCCAGCGTTAGATGTGGGTTCCCCGTTGGTGCCTAGGCTTCGCAGGTGGACTGCCACCGGCTCTGACTCCAGCGGTGCCCTGACAGGGCATCGAGATGAAATGACCAAGGGCATCAGCACCTCACCGAACCCGCCTGGCCTTATTGCAGCCTTAGTCCTGCGCTTGATTTTAGATGAATACCAGCTCAAGACCTTACTTACCCACCTTCAGCAATTTCACGGGTAGGTGCTTTTCAAGGAAGCTCGCAACACAGAGGTTGTCTGGTAGACTGTGAAAATCTGTGAAAACGTTTGCAGCTGGCTCAATATTTTTGCTACTCCCATAGCTTTCAAGAGCGCCGTGTAATGCAATTGCTTCGAGCCAGAGCTGCTACCAGGCATTCCGAAATTCATCTTCCACCAACTGCCCAGAGCATCCTGCATCTTGGAGCATTTTCAGGTTGAAAGGTACCTAGCATCTACAAGATGATCCCAGCAATGCTGATTTCGATAGCCACACATACTGCGCAAGGTCGTGTGAACTGAACGCACAGAGTCCAGACGATACAAGGGCCCTATTGCGCCTTGGCTCCGGTCCCGCTGCTGCTTCCCAGGCACGGAGGCGGGACTCCAGCGCTTCCTGACAAGCTTGGAGTGTTGTTGGGGCAAGAGGTACTGAGAAGAACTCTTCAAGAATCATCACCCAAAATGCAACATCAGCTCATGGACCCTTGCCACATACGCAGCCCAAAGGCTCCAAACATCAATGGCCCGCGAATCAAAGGGCAAGCAAAGCATCAAGGAAGTCGGCATTGCTGTCAGGCTATCCCCCGAGTTTGAAGCGGGTTGGAGCCTCCAAGCGACCTTCCAAGACACGGAGTCGCTGCTGCTGCCGTTGGGAAGCCTGAAAGGCAGATGAGTGCACAAGGGAAACGTTACTATGGGCTCCAGGTGCCAGGATCTTGAGCAAAACCCAAACCTCCCATTTTCTCCAACATCTTAATTGGCCTCCTCGGCGGACGAAGCTGCCAACCTCCAGGCAGACAAGTCCGCAGCGTCTCTATCCCAGCCCTGAACTGCGGAGGCAAGTAATAAAGTCAAGCCCTTCACAGACAGCCTTAACACCAACTCCGAGACTTTCAAGAAGAGACGGCAAGAGGCTCCGCATGGCTCCTTCCCTCGTGCCTGAGCTCCAGGGCTGCGGCACGCTGCTCTCGCTCAAGGCGTGAGAGGCGCTCTTCCGGGGCCTCACCACAAACCGCAATAGAGAAAGAGAACAACACCAACCACACCATCCAAATCACACCACAACACCAACCTCTCACCACAACCTCTACGTCCTTCTGCTTCCACGCCTGCGCCTCTTTTTGCTGCCAAGGCTTCATCTGCTCCTCGTGCGCAGGGGTTTCTAGACCCCACCTTACTCCTCTGCAGATCGAAACATAGCTACAATTCTTTGCTCCATCTCGAAGGTTCACACACCCAAGTACCTTGCACACCTTACACTGCTTCACGATTCAAAGTCAATGGTCCATCTGATGCAGCCAACTAACTGGGTACTTATGTATTACACCCAGCAGAACCGCACAGACCTCTACACTTTGTTGCACCTCAGTCTTGCCACACCTCGGACCAAAAACCTGACGTAAGGCGAATTTCTTGGGCAACGTCTCTGTCTTGAGATACACCCACACCCCCAACCTCCAGCCGGTCCAAACGAATCAACACGGTGCGCTGCTCTTCTGTGAGCGCCTCAACCCCAAGTTTAGAGGTCATTGGGGCTAGGCCAAATCAGTCGGAGTGTTCCTGCAAGCTTCTGGTTTGAGCCCATTTTTCAAAATCATTGGGAAGCAGTGTACATTGGAAGCATCAGCGTTTCTTTACGCTTCATGAACATCATTTTCTCTGCACAAAACACGACAAGGCACATTTAATATTCTGGAAGCAACAACGGCTTGCTGCACCTGCGCAAGGCCCGCCAGCTCTGCAGCACGGCGATCTGAGCGAACGCCCTGGCCCTGGGCAGGTTCTGGATCAGCTGGCATGGCAGTGACGGCAACAACAAAAACAATATGCAGAATCGTTGCAAGATGGAAGAATAGGCCAAGGAAGAGCCCGCGAAACAGATTAGACTTGAAAAGCGCAAAATATGTCAATGCCAGGAAAAATGTGGTCCTGCAGGTACAAATTTGGTAAAAGCCAGAGAACGTTTTGTTGTTCTTTCGCAACTGCCAAGACAAATGCGCCGCAGGCATGGCTGCAACACACATCTTGCTGCCGAGGGCGAACGACAAAACAACATCGCTGTTGCGAATGTGCCCCTAGACCGGGCGGAGCCCATGGGGCGGAAGGTCACACGCACCTGTCCGGAAGCTTTTGACTAAAGTCAACCCAAGGACAGGGGGACACGTCAAGAACGCTTGAGTTTCTTGCGCCAAGCACACAGCATTTGCAGGACGCTACATTGTTGCGCTTGCCAAAACCATCGTGCAGCAGCCACTGCAAAAAGAACACATTTTCTGCTGCCAGCATTGAAGCAACATTCTTGTTGCAAATTCACAACCTGGGAAGGGGGAAACCTCATAGGCGCGGGCTTTGACAAAAGCCACCCGGCCCCAAGCAAACGAAGCCTGCGGCCCAGTTTTCCATTGGCGCACGGTTTAAACCCTTTTGGTGGTGAAACGGCTGGAGATCATGCCATGCCTCTGTGGAAAAGTGCTTCCGATGGCCTTGCTGAGCAGACGCACACGTTCGCCATCTATACACTAACAAGAAATGCTCTCATCCAGGTAGTCCAGCTGGTGGTCGAGACTGACAAAAAATGTTGCTTTCTTCACAAGGGGCGTGGTATGGTGTGGTTCAATGCAGCGAATACACCACTACGCCAGGCCCCAAATCAGCCGTAAGCCTCAACATGCACAAATGGTGTTGTCCCACACACTGCCATGCCGCCGAGGCTCTGGTTGAACGCGACGGCCACAGTCCCGGGAGTCCCGAATTGACAAGGACGTAGCCACCAGAAATGGACTTGGAACTGGCATGGTCCAGCATGGAAAATACCTGGACTTTGGCCCACTTGACCAAGCTCAGTCTCCTACAGGGCTGGGCTGAGAACGTGCGAGTAGAAAGGGAGAGACCGGAACGGCGAGCCAAGGGCGATCAACGCCAACGCCGCGTGGTGTTAGCGTACTTGGGCAATTGGTAGGGCGGTATGCCCACTGCTCCATGAGAACAAACCAGACACAACCAGACAGACAAGCACCAAAGTGTGCACGGGAACGGACATGAGGTTTAAGGCAATAATGACGCAATGACCAGTTCACATCAAAATCGATTGAAAATAGTTTCTGGCGCCAAGGACACAGCATTTGCAGAACTCTATGTTGTTCCTAACCAGCAGAAAAGCATCACAACAGAAAATGGCACAGGCCTCCAATGCCCGCACACGCGCTTCGAGGCGAGCCAGCGAGCTACGCAGAAGCACCTGTGTTTGCCACTGCCCTCACATTCACTTGGAAAACCAGAGCGTGCAAGCAGTTGTGAGAAACGCGGGCAACAAGCAATGCAAACAACTGAAAGAGGTCTCTGTTACTGCGTTCTGCGGGCCGGATAACAACAGATCAAAAGGAAAATGATCTTCCAATCTTGAGGAACTAATATGAAGACAGTCTTACATTCGAGAACCGAAGAACTGCCCTGGGCCTCCAAGCCGGGATCTGTCGAACTGGCATGGCAGCAAAGCAGCAAAGCAAGGATTGTTTCTTTAAGCTCTTCCAAGCTCTGGCATGTCAGCCACAAGCAGAAACCTGCTCGGTTCGACCGCACAAACTACGTAGAAACATCCAGAAACCAGTAACCTGTTTGCACAGACAAACGAACGCAAAAAGGAGCGCCCTGAACTCACAGCCTCAGAAGTGAGGGAGCCATGGGCTTTCGGAGACCGCCTCCTGTAGCGGTGCTCCAATGAGAAAGCAAAAGTATGGCCCCAAAAGACTTCCCACTACCAGCATAGAAACGTCGCCAAGGCAGGCTTCACGAAAGAGGACGAACATCAGAAACATGCTGGCGCTGCCTTTTGAAGCACAGGGCATCACAGGGATTCTGGATCAGGAGCTTCGTTTGAGGAAATCCCTACACTCCGCGGTTTAACTGCGCAAGGTTGGTGCAACTCGCGGTTAAGAAAGGCACCTTCCCGCTGCGAGGCCACCAGAGCTCCAAGGGCACTGGGAGCGTCGGCGGCAAAGCTGGAGGCCTCCCAGGTCTTAGCTGACACTGAGGATTGAAGCACCGAACAACGATCACAAGCATCCGCTTCTTGCCAATATCTGACATCAATGCTGTAAAGCTCGAGCCAGTTCAAGCTCTTGCACTGCAACTTGGTGCAACTGGGTGCCGCATGCCCTCCCGGGGTTTGCAACAAATGTTTGCTCTAACTGACCCAACATGTCGCAAGTCACCATTAACACACGGTGAGATCCAGAGGAAAAGCTCTAAAGAACACAAAAGTCTTGCAATGGCTGGCACGCCTCACTTATGATCTGCGCCTCCTCCGACCGAAGCGAGTTTGTCATCACAAACGCCCACGCTGGATTAGTTCGAGCTTCCAGCTTTGCAATACAGTTGTTTTTGAGGGCCTGCTCAAGTTGCTATGTATTTTGTACTCATGGGCGTAAAAAGCGGGGGGGCAACAGTGATTCGGGACTTGAGTTCACCGTGTACACATTCTGTTTAATGTCAAGGTACTCTGAGATAATCAGAGATACCAAACTGGCTGGCAGACATCAGTTTCTGTACGTTGAAATGTCAGCTTGCTGGCTTCTCACATTGAGCTCATTGAGCTTAGTCCCCTCCAAGCTTCATGTCAGCTCAAGCTTGCTGGAATTGTTCACTTTGAACAGCTCGACATGCCCATGCATTGCCATGCACAGCCTCTGTGATCCTTGTGAGCAGCTATTAGAACTATCAATGAACACTTCGGCTTTTACCACATTTTGACCTCGCCTGCATCCCGAGCTCTACCAAGGCTACAGTACTAACAACGACTTCGCAGTTGCTCTTTGGCAAACCCAATGTGACATCTGAGTTACCAAAACCTCACTGACCAATTGGCCCCGGACACCTCGTTTGAGTTCTGTCAACTGCACAAAACTTTCTGCACCCAGACAGCAGCGCAACAAATAGCCCTCAAGGAATCCTTGTTTGCAACCTCCTGTCTCGCAGACAAGATTGTCTCGAAAGCAGCTCCACTACAGATGGCCAAATTCCAATGTGCCCAAGCGTCAACACTGAAAACAAGCCACAATGCAGGATTTGGACCGGATGATCATTTGTTCATGCATGAAAGGCAAGCAGGCCCTGACCTGCTTCACATCCTCAAAGAAAAGCCGAACAAATGAAATGAAAATCTAGCCTACACAATACAAACACGCCCCTCACCCAGCATGATTTTTTCTAACCAGACAGCGTCTGTACCTATACTGTGAGAAATGATGGACATTCCTGTTGTGGGCCGAAGAGCAAAGCACATCTGCATCTGTGTCCCAGAAGCCCTGGTGCAGGATCAAAGCAATGGTTGCAGGTAAACAAAGAATGGGAACACCCGTCCCGCGAGGACTCTTCCACCGCAGGTGCATCTCCGTTTAGGGTCTGCTCTCTGCACAGTCGCAAATGCTGCCTGCATTTTGCTCTAGGTGCTTATTTTCGGATCACTGAACATGGTCTCCTGAATTTGGAAATCTTGCTTGCCAGATCAAACTGGTCTCGGCAGCTTTTGCTCGGAGAGGCATTTGGTGGCTGCACTCGTCTGCTTCTTCAGGCAGATCCATATAAGAAGGCATTATGCCCCAAAAGCATGCTGACAACCGCGGTGGCATGTTTGGGCTTGTGACACTGCCGATTAGCTGTGAATGTGCTAGCAAGAGATGCTTCCAACATGCCAATACTGTGGATGGGACCGTCGATCATCGTCGTGCTGCAAGCTGAGAATGGAGTGCCCACTTTGGAACAGATCAATCTCCCAGCTATTTGAAAGGCAAGCAAAGCTTCTGGATAACTCCTCAGACCTCGTTGTCACTATCAGATTGGACGCAGATTTCACCCTGCCAAGGCAATCTACATGGGTGTGAGCACATGCACCGAAATAGCTCAAGGATTCTCTTTCGTCGAGTGGAGGTTCAGAACAGTTCTTTCATACAGTTTAGATTCTTGAGATCTGCATCTGCATCTCAAAAAAATCCAACAGCACAACTTGCCAAGAGCAGCCCAATATTTCTTGGTTGGGAGGGGTCTTGGTCGCACCAAGACTAGAACCTTCCGCAAATGCAACCTCCACAAGTGCACATATTGTGAAGCAGACAAGGCTATTAGTTTCTCGGACCAAAACGAGCTGATGTCAGTGTACGTATCACAACTCGTACCTAATCCAACACTGTCCTCTGTAGTGCCATAACTTTTGAAACGTTGTTTACCCAACCTTCTCGTCGAGGTATGTGTAGAGCTCGCGGCCCCAGTAGCAGCTGGTGCACTGAAGGCACATGACGCAGCAGCTCATGCCCATGGCCTTGGAGTCAATAACAAAGCTGAAGCAATTGCCCAAGGGCAAGCATTCGTCATGCTGGTTTGAACTGTTGTGACAAACAGTTCAACACTCACCACTTATTCTGTCATTAGCCGCTATTGAATGATCTTTCTTCCCCGCATCACAACAGATCAGAAGCATAACTATGCTTTACCATTGTCATCCCTACCATGTTTGGTTGGTTTGGTCTGCAGCTTTGAAGGCCGAATTGCATGAATTCAAGACAGGGGTCCTGAGAACCGGCCAAAGGGTGCATGTGTGCACTACAAAGGAACATGATCCTGGCAAACGCCCTACTACTCAACTGAACCAGCCTCACGGCAGCAAACTGGTTGTCCGCCTGCTTGAGCCAATTCAAGAACCCAGGTCTTTGAGATTTTTTTGTCCGAAACACTTGGTAACCAGCGTGCGCACAGAATGTCAGGGGCCCCTGCGATGCCAAGGACTGCGTAGGCAGCTGGCACATGCTCCACCCTGAGCTGCTAGGGAGATGCATTCTGGGGCCTATGCTTGGTAAGCAGCACTGCACTTGCAAGGTCGCATGTGCACGCTTTGCATGGAAATTTTGGGCTGTTTGGGCGTAGGTGTAGGGACATGAAGTGCTGCTTCTGTACAGTGAATTCATGGCGTCGTGAAGTCGTGATGGCTCAAAACTAGTGTGCTTGGACATATAGAGTCCACGATGTGCTGCGCCTGCCAGCACTTGGAGGACGTGGCTACGGGACCTTCGGAAACCAAAAAAGCTGAAGCGGAACTTTTCCTGCAAATTGCCCCAGAGTCATCATGTTTACCTCCTCTGGCAGATTGTATCTCCAGAAGAACGAGTGCACGAAGTCCATGAGGATTCACGGTGTCGTGTAACTCGTAGTGGCTCAAAAGGAATGGGTTCTTACCCATCTAGTCCACGATGTACTACGCCTGCTAGCATTTGGAGGACGTGGCTGCTACGGGGCCTTTGAGAAGAAACGAGACAATGAGCATGGCTTGAACATGTTTGCTATTATCCCCCATCCGCCCCCCCCCCCGACTCTGCATGGCAGCAGATGACAAAACACAGCAGAGACCTATGAAAAAAAACATGCAAACTATGTACAATGTGCGCGCTTCCACCTACAACTACCCAATTTCTGTATAACCGAAGCTCGGCCACCAGGTCAGCTCATGAAAACGCCTGTTGAGGTGGCAAACAGCAACAGACAGCAGGAATCTGAAGCTGGAATTTTCGCGAGCTGTCAACGCCTGCACACCTGCAGAAATCCCTTCATGCTTCAGTCGCAGGTTGCTCCGTCATGGCTAACGCTGCGGCCAAAACTGGAGGCTCGGGTTTGGGGCGTACAGGTCCGTATTCGACAGTGGGGTAAGGCCTGCACGACGCATATGCATGGCGAGCCGGCACCCCCTTCAAACCGCAGCTTTACCACATCTTTTATCTTGCAAGCGGGTAGCATGTGGTCGTAGCAGCCCTCGTAAGTTTTCAGGTCAAAGTGACTGCTTTCCATGTGCGCCTCGAAAGGGATCAGGAGAGCAGAATCCAAGGCAAAGAAAACCGGATCAATCCAGCCGTGGCACGCAGGCTTTCATGATCCCAGGGCATTCTTGCTGTTCCGCTGCCTCAACCAAAGGTCAAAGAGGGCAAGCAGACATTCGCAGTGAAGTGTATGACCAAACGCAGACTCTGGCAACAACATCTCAGTTCACAACCTCAGAAGCATGATAAAATCAAGCCTCCGGAGTCCACGGGATTAACAACGTTAGTCAAACTGCCTGAGACGAAAGGAGACATGATAGCAAATAATGTCAAAACAAGATATCTATATACGAACTGAAGATGACACCAAGCGATGAGAGGAAGCAGCAACAGGAGCAGGTTGGGAAGGATTATGATGCTTACAGTACAATGGAGGTGGATGCGTTGCATGATATTCACGAAGATCCTGAAAAGAACATGTAGGGCCGCAACGAGCGCGACAAGCTCAGAAAAGGAATGCATGAGAAGAAGACCATGAAAAAGATCGCACATCCGTAACAGTAGCCGTGTGTCCATGACGCCGGGCTTCGGCTTGCAGACCGTCTCAACGCCTGACAGAGAACTGGCAGCTACCCGGCAACTGGAGATGAAGGGCTTTTGAAGCACTTCAGGTTATAAAGGAATATCTCTTTACGGACATCTTCATGTCAGAAACAATCATCACAAGTGCAGGAAATGAAGTATCATGTCAGCTCAATCTTGCAAAGGCGACCTGTAACAAAGCCACGGAACTTCAATGAGTTCAGCAAGAATTGAGATGTGATCTTCCGCGGCATAAGCTTCTTTAGTTGAATCTAAGTGGAGCAAATCAAGATGAAGCCTGCGGTGGCGACCATGCCGAGCAGAAGCGCGATGCAAGAAAGTATCTGCATGGGCAGGGAATCCAGGAGTGCTTGAGAATCGCTCACTTTCTGAGGTAAAGACATAGGTGTTTGGATGAGATGCAGGCAGCCGGGGCTGCGGGGGCCGGGGGCTCGGTCTTGACTGCACTTCTCGCCCATGCCCTTTGCTAGAATGTAGTGCCACAGGCCGACTTAGCAGACTTGTCAGATGTGGCAGGCAGAAGTCCTGCCTGAACACAGCCGCCGACACAGTTGCACCACGCGAAGCAGCAAACACACGAACGGTTGTTGTGCTTGGCCCCTGCGCGGATGGGCAACAAGATGGGTATGATCCGAATTTGTCAATGGCACTGCACTGACAGGCTTGTCTATCTGCACCAGGGCTGAGATCAACAAAGGCTTCCTGTTGCTCGCACGGAAGCATCAAAATGAAGTCAAGCCAAGGCACCGCAGTATCCAAGGCACGGGATGGTCAAGCTGATCCTCAGATGATTTCGCAGGTGTACTGATTGAGGGTTCAGGGCACAAAGGTTCATCGTGATGGATTTACAAATTCGGGCTTTGCTACACGGTTTAACTCTCAGCTTCAGATATGTTGGAAACGACTACATCTGTTTGCAACAATTGACAACTGCACTGCTGAATATCCGGGAATATCCTGCACTCCTCAGTTGACCTGCTATCGATGAAGGCATCTATATGGCCAACAATGCTCTGCCCTTGCCTGTACCATTTGTTGCCGCTGTTGTGTCCCGCACTGTGTAGTCCATGCAGGAACACTTTCACTGGCATATACGTTCAACACTCCAACCCAAGTTGTTCCCGAGCACGCTCTTGAGGCTGCCACAGCATGCCAAAAACGATTGCAGCAATCCTGACAAAAGGCTGATTCGCACCTTGGAGCGGACAGGACTGCGTGATGAAGCAGCAAGGGTTGTTTTTGATCCTTCAACCTCCATTCAGATGCTTGTAGTACTCCATGGGGACTATCAGCGGAGAAGTGGTTCTGTGACGTGCTCGTTGCCACCCGAATGTGAAACAAAATGAGGGAAAGTGCACACCAGAAGCTTGTCACGGACTACAAACCAAAAAAATCTTTACATATCTTTAATCCATACCAACCAGCGCACGAAATCAAATAGCTTTCTTGTGTTCAACGCTGGGCTGATGGGGCTTGCGAGTGGATTTTCTATGAAATTGACTCCCAAGACACTTTGGCCGGTTGACGTGGGGTCCGCTCCGCTAGCGTGATACTCCTGGCATGGAGCTGGGGCTGACACACATCAAGGCCGCGGCAGCACTAAAAACTCCTTTGATGACAACCTATGCAACCAGTGCATGAATGATCAATCTAGTTGCTTAGAGGAGTCTGAGCAACGACGTTCCGAGCCTGTCCGCGCACCCTTACCATTCAGCAAATCACCAGGCACTGAGTTTCACTACGAATTCTGCTTTGAAATGGAGAATTACTCAAAGAAGATACACGGCTTACTATGGGTGATACCAGCCTTGGGAATGTTATGGATTTGCTCAGACAAGCCAGAGACTCAAGCTAGTCCTCGAATTGAATTCGAAGTCTGACAAGTGGGTTGCAGTTGGTCATTTCATTGAAAAAAGCTGCACAACTAGCTCGTCCGTCTTTCCCAAACTGATCTGCCTTTTGCCTCCAGCCTCCAGATGTACTGACTGGCAACAGAACCACGAAGCAGTTGTTTCGGGTAACGAAGTCGGGGCGAACTCGCAGCGGGATTCATTCGCTGGTCACGAACCCTGTTTTTGATGTAGAAATTAAGAACACAGAGTCCTTTTGGATGCAACGGATTAATCACCTTGTGTTGCACAAGTTGCTACAGTAACATCAGTGGTGAAAGTCTACTTTGCCTGTCTCAATCCCTGGAGTAAACCATCCCTGCATCAAGCAGGCAGTTTGGAAGACAGCTTTAGACACCGTGCCACAAAACAAATATTCGGACAATGGCTGGCCTGGACGATGTCCGGGGAGGCAAACAAGTTCATCCTGGTTGCAGCAGAAAAACGCAGTGGGGTACACCTGCAAAAGATAAAGCAAAGACACACCAGATTACAGCCTTGCTTTGAGCTGAGCGGATCCACATTGCAAGGTTGCGGAAAACATGGCTGCCGGATGTTTACGCGATTCTGCTGCACTCCCTGCAAATAGCTCGTACATTGTCGGCAAGAGCATTCCGCTTAAAACAACCAGAATTTATCTTCCAATCACTCTCAACATTAATTTCGTCATTTTGTGGGATGCAAGCCTGACGGCCTTTCCCTACATGCATGACCCCCCTAATGCTGGGTTCCTGGCGCCGTTCGTGCAAAGATCAAGGCGATTGCCAGCCCAGCGAGGCACATCACCCTGACGCGAAACTGCCAGGCAAGAGTTTGACAAATGTTGATTCCAGGGTATGAAAGCAGAAGCAGCAGGACGGATCCAATAAGAGAACTTCACAACAACGTGATTACAAACACCATGTCGGTTGCCTATCGCACGTGACTTCAAACGGGAAACTTCATCACAAAGGAGCCTTTTTTTGCAACGCCTGTATGAGGAACCACTCCATTACGGATACTGTTGGGGGCCACTGTTTTGGGGATGCAAAGAAATTTTCGTGCAAAATGCACGCTCGGCCTGAAAACCATACACGTTCAACTGTTAAGACGATTGATGGCAAGTTTGTCCATATTTTGCCTGATCGGCTGCATCCTTGAAATTTTTTTGGGGACCAGCCAGGTAACAAACCCACGAAACTTCCTGGCCTTGCACATTCAAGTTTGAATGATTTGTGATCGGTCCAGTTGGTTGGGTCCCGACAAGGTTGAAGAAATCATCGACCATACACAACCGGTGCCCATACAAGTTTACTTCCAACGGGCCTTGCCAAGCAAACAGCTTACTAAACTCTGCAATCGATCTCAACCCAGCCAACCTTTTCGTCAATCTCTCCATCCTCGCATCATGGAACCGCAAGATGAAGGCATCCATCTTGCAGAGCAATGCCTGAGCTTCAAAAGCCTACTTGTATAACATGGCATTGTCAGCTGACCAAATGACCCAACCAGAATCAACACGCGAGCGGTGACATTGAGGGCATCAAGAATGAAAACATCGTAATGCCAGACTGATGTAAGATCACCACCTTGCAGAAAAAAACAAACACATGTTCAAGCCGTGTTGCTGCAGCCACGCGCTAACCAACACCAACACTTATCTTGAAACATGTGGCTGCATTCAGGGAGACTGCACGCGGCTTTTTCTCCAATGCAAAAAACAAGTCGGAAATTTTGCAAAGCAAGCACGTGAATCTATAGCTTCAAGTGGTTCGGAAAGTAAAGGCAAAGGAGATCTACTGGAGATCTTCGAACGGCTCAACAATGATGTCAGCGGCGCTGACTCAGCGCTAGATTGGTTCATAAATTCATACCAATACTAAAATGTTACCCAAAACAAATAGCATTGAAACAATTTCCAATAACAATTCAACCACATTTCATTCACACGCAGCGAGGAATTCATGTCCTGGTGAGGTGAGAAATACTCGCTCTGCGAGCAGTGAGTCTAGCTGATGCGATTCTAAAGATACTTAGTGCTGCTACCTGTTGATGCTGGCTATTGGCCCATGGCTATCATCCATCCGGCGAGGCTCTCTGCTGAGCTCGAACACCGGTATACCTTGGCATTCTTCCAAGAAAGATGCTGGAACATAGGTGCTGGCAAGGCAAGGTGTTTTATTTTCCTTGGCTGTTCACACCTGCTGCTCCGACAAAAAGTCAAGACTAGAAAGAACCAGACTGGCTGGGAGCAACTCCTCATGCCATTAGTCTAGAGCATCAGGACGAGGAAGAAACTCCACCTTGTGCTCCTTCTCTTCCTTGCTCTCATCCATGTCCCTGTCCTCTTGAGCATTGGCTGGGGCCATATCTTCTGCTGCTTATGAAGTGAGCAAGCATTTCTCATCGCCAGTGACCAGGCGGTGTCCGGCTCCTTTCCCGATTTGGTCTTGCCGGAGTGGAGATCTCCGAATGGTTCTCGTGGCTGGTTGCGTCGTCACATTCTTGGCAAGAGGAGCTCCATGTCACTGTGGATGGGAGAGTTGAGGATGATGACGGCGTATGTCGCTGTGGAGAAGGTGGACCTCTCGGTTGTTCAAGCGAGGCCACCCATTGGTCATCTGTCATTGTTGGTGTTCCGTTTAGAACATAAGATTGAACCATGGCGTCGTAGGGGACAAGCCACTGCAACAATGTGAAGTCGCTTCGCTTTTTGCTCATGCCAACAGCCTACCACAGATGCACACCCAGAGCCATTCAGCAATCAAGACTAGTGCAACTCCTTCTGACTTTCAGCATGACCAGGGCAATGGAGATGCTCCTGCCCATCATGGCCGACTTTATCTACTCACGTAGTCAGGCAGCACCAGAAGGCCGCCCAGTGCAGGAAGTCATCGACGCGCTCTCTGCCTTACTTAGAGATATCTGTTAGACGGTGAAGATGTTTCGCGCCAGGTCATACTTTTTCTTCGCTATAGCATCAAGTGTGTCTCGGCTATTTGCTTGGTTCACACCAAGGCAAAATGAAGCAACAGTGAGTCACGCGCTCAGATGGATGAAGAGAGCTGCTCCTTCTCCCAGACTCGAAGGTGCTCGCATCTTTCTTTTCTTTCTAACATCTGCTTCAGCAGTAACATCTTAAGAAAGGAGTCTGTGTCCGGCACATCCCATAAGCCTCTAGAACTCGTTCCCAGCCATTCTTTCTGCTCTTCGCACTGGCCATGGCAGGCAGTAGTCCAGAGGGGCCGGACACAGCAGAGTCCGGACCGGGACAGCCAAGCAATTCAGAGGAACGTGAACCCAGCCTTCGCGTGGGATATCCCATTGCAAAAGTATGGAAACACATAAGTGCAGGTTCCTTATCTGAGTAAGAAGTTGTAATAGAATGGGGAACCTTATTAAAATAACCAAGGTCACAGTTGGAATTGTGGAGCGACTCCCTTGCCGAATCTGAGGGCATAGCGTCGGCAGCTTTCTGGCCTCAGAGGGGCTTAAGAGAAAAATTGACATCAAGCAAAGCAGTCGTTTATGAAGTTGCCAGAGTTCCAAAAACAGTATTTGCACAGCATACTCAAGCTTCATAGTTGTATCGGCCTGACGTGTACAAATTTCATAATCACTTACGTATCTTTAAGCGGTCGCTTGGCCAACCGCGTTAGAAGTGCCTGGGGGCATCTCTCACTCTGGAACACAGGTCTCCCATTCTGCGTTTTAGATCCGTGTAGAGGTCCTGCAGGACACTGCTACTGCGCGTCCGGACACTTCGGAGCATGGTGGCGGTCTCTCAGACTCTCAGGACTCTCCCCTGCTTGGAGAGGTCCCAGAAAACTCTCCATGGCCGATTTCTGTAGCTGGAATAACAAATGCTGTGCAAGTTCGCATGCTCCAGCGGGGCAAGTGGACCTGGCTCAGGGTTCTCGCCATGGCCGCGCGACTGGCGGAGGCGGTGCTTTGGTCTCGCCGTGTCTTCGCCATCATCGGCGTCGCCCGGCGTGGCTGTCGGGCTTGGTGCCTAAAAGTCCAAAACACGCTCTGCCGGATAGTTGATTATTGTGACCTCTCC
>CAJNIZ010026236.1:67709-79023 GCA_905231905.1 Symbiodinium pilosum | reverse complement strand
GGTTTAGGGGTTCAGGGATTTGGGAGTTTCCCAAAATTAGGGGTACCTTTTTAGGGGTCCCAATAACAAGGATTATAGTATTTTGGGATCTATATTGGGGTCCCCTTGTTTTGGGAAACTACCATTTAGAGCTTAGGGATTTAGTAGGGTTGAGGGATGTAGGGATTTGGGTTTAGGGCTTACGGCTTTCGAGCTTAGGGGTGTAGTAGGGCTTAGGGATTTAGAGTTTAGGGGTTTTGGGGTAGACACGGACTTGGATGTAGGGGTTAGATTTTAGGACATAGGGTTGATGGTGTAGAGTCCCTGAAGCTCTTACATATACTTAGGTATGTTGGGGCCCATACCCTTGAACTCTAAAGTGCCGCCTGCCCAAGGGAACCACTTTCCGTGTCACCACAAAAAAACACACGCAAGCATTCCTACTAGTGATACTACAACAACTGCATCACCTCAGTGTACTCTGATGCCATAATTTCCGAGGTTTAGGGTACTTAGTCCATTGTATAGGCACCTTCCAGAGGAGATCCATACTATGGAATATCCGAACACACTAAACTTAAGGTCTAAGGTTTAGGGATTATAGTCTCCCTTAAGTAGATAGAATATGGCTTTGTTTTAAGGTTTAAGGTCTCATTGAGGCTGGGGGGGGATCTACCCAACCCTAAACCTAGACTATTGGGGGTCCTTGAAAGCTCCATGGCTGACTGGTTCTCTGTACACAACGAATGCGTCCCTGTAGCTGGCCCTCCCAGGCCCTCAACTGAAACCCTCCTAATAACTCTCATAGGATCCTGTCCCACCACACACCTACGTACACCCAGCACTAACAGAACCTAGATAACAACTATATAACCTGGACTAGGGGAAGGGAATTACCGTACCCCTGGCCTGTCATAGCAGCGGCTGCCCCTGACTTGGCCTTCCATGGATCAAGTTTGGGAATCCCAGTTTGGGGGGTTAAGGGTTGAGGGTTTAGGGCTTGAGGCTTTGTATTGGGGATAATGCAAACTACCGTAGTATATTGGGGTTATATAGAGGTAATGGAGAAGAAGGTGGAAACTAGTATTGAGTGTTGAGGGTTTCGGGTTTAGGGCTTTGGGTTAAGGGTTAAAGGGTTGTGGGTGGAGGGTGTAGCTGGAAGACGAGGGTTTTTTCTTGTGCATGTCGAGTTTGGGAGCTAGGGTTCATGGGTCCCACATGCCCCTAAACACTGATTTAGGATTTAGGGTTTAGGGCTTAGGGTTTAAGGCTGAGGATTCTGAATCCTGGAATGTTCCCTTCACCTCCACAATACCTAGGCAACGGGACCCCACTTGTTGGAAACGCTAGACGCCTCCTATCATCCCCATATAAGCCCATTATAATAGTTTCCATTTTATTTTCAATTGTCCCAATAGAACCCCAACACTAAACCCTAAATAGTAGTTTCCATGTTCTTTTCCATTATTCCCATGTAACCCTAATATTACCCCCATATAATCCCAATATAACGCTAATCCCTAAACCCTAAATCCTAAACCCTACCTAACACAAACCTAATATTAGCCCAATGGGTACCTATATCCAGCGAGTAGATTTCTTCCTATAGCGCCTGGACCAGACATCTGGACCCTTAGGGTTTAGGATTTAGGGTTTAGGGTGATGCCTGCGTACTTGTGGTGATGTGACGCAGCAAACCGTATAGGGCCAAGATTTCGTTTTTTGGGGTTATACCCGCTGAGGTTTCGCAAAGTTTGTTCTGAGAAAGGCCCAAATTCTCCAAACAATTATACATCATCCATACTTGCCACGATAGTTATTGGACTGCACATTTGACTCTCGATTCTTGGGTACATCTCTACATATCCTACATATGCCCCAAGCCCCGTCTTTATTTGTATTTCAGCCTAAACCCAAACCCTAAACCCTAAATCTGAATTTCTCCGAGTCTCCAGGCTACGCAGTCGACTAGATGTAGCTGACTCTCACGAGACTTATGATTTGGGTTCAGGATAGAAACACACAACAGCTATAGCTTTGGTGGACCGTGCAAAAGTGGTATAATAGGAATATAAGAGGACCGTGACATAGTTATGATTATCCCTTGTGTTCCACTATAACAGGGTGCGGGGTCCACCTAAGCTGTAACAAGGGTTTCGGGCTTGACGTTTAGTGTTAGCGTTTAGAGGTTTCAGGTGTGTGGCTGGTTACGCCCGATGATACCTCATAGTGACTATTCTGGAGTACCCAACTACGATCCTTCCAGCCATGCGACATGCTGGAAACCGACCGCAACAACCTTAAAATACTTTAGGGTCTAGGGTTTAGGGACTTACCTAAGCAATGAATCCCAGACCCCAAACATCACACCCGGTAATTCAAGCTGGAAGCCCTTCCTCAACCTTGAGGCCTCAATGCCAAACCCAAAGCACAAAATCTGAACCTTGCGGCCAAAAGGGCCCCTACCCTGACAACCCCGATATACTTCCTATATAGCACTAGCCCCATATAATCCTGATGTAACCCCTGTTGTAAGTCTAATTTTCAAGCAGCTGCTGAAATCCCATGGGCCTTGAGCATCAGCTCGTCAACAGAAGCACGCCGTCTCCTGCTGCCAGTTAGAACCCAGAAGGTCCAATATCCTCTAATTAGGGCAAATACCTGAAGGGATCCTAGCATCATTTGAGCCATTGTCCAAACTCCTAATTAGTATACCCCTTAATAACCCCTATAATCGTCCCCTACATAATCCCCTGACCAACCCCTCTCTATATAACCCCCTCTACGGGGTTAACATTCTGGGTGATTCAGGGTATATTCCCTAATTACGGGATGTTGGACTTTCTGGGAATGCAGCGGTCTAGGGCTGAGGGCTTAAGGCTTGGGGTTTAGGGTTTCAGTTAAGGGTTCAGAGCTTTGGCTTTGGGGTTTAGCGGTTGAAGTTAAGAGCTTCGGGTTTAGGGCTTAGGGTAAGGGATTTAGAATCCTAAGGGTCCAAGGACCCAAATAATAGGGTTTTAGGGGCCAAATACTATAATATTACTGGTATTTTGGCCCTAAATCCCTATTATTTGGGTCGTTGGACCCTTAGGGGAACCTTGGGTTTTGGGATTATGGCTTAGTAGGCTCTAGGTGGGCGACGGCACACAAAACGCAAACGAAATCTGCCGTCTAGTTTAGGATAATGGGGAATCGAACGGAAAATGAACGTGAAAGTGGAGTTCCAAATATATACATATATGTGCATATACATATGTATGTATATGTGCATATATATATACATCATACCAGATCAGATTATATCATATCATATCATATATATGTAGAGATGGGGACTGGTAGGGTGTTTGGGCTAGGGCTTGTGGTTTGGGATTATGGGGAGTGTGATTCAGGATGTGGGGTCAGGGTTTACACGTCTGAGCCGCAAATGCGTCTTGAGATCAGGTCCAGAATTTAGGGTTTAGGGTGTAGAATTTTCCTCATACTTGTCCTGGCATTGCTCAGTGAGAAAGTCCTATAAGGGCATGCAAAGAGTAACGGACGCGCCTGAATACTGGCCAATATCATGCCCTCCCAGTCCTCGTATAGCCATGGCCAGATGTATCCCGAAACCATATTCAAAATCAAACAGGCTCCTACATTCCCATCCCTATAAACCTCTGTACAAGCTAAATGTCCATTTCATGTTCCTTGTTTGGAAACACTAATTAACGACTGTGCTAGTTACGACCCTAAACCCCAAACCCTAATCCCAAACCCTAAACCCTAAACCCCTAAACCCTAAACCCCAAACCCTAAACCCCAAACCCTAAACAATAAACCCAAAACCCTAAAGCCTAAACTCTTAAACTCTATACCCAAACCCTAAACAATAAACCCCAAACCCTAAACCCTAAACTCCATACCCAAACCCGAAGCTTCAAGTCTCCTGGGCTGCACGGAAGCCAGAGAAGGCTCCGTGGGAACCGTACCCGGCAAGCCAGGGGGCGAGACCTAGGGTTTAGGGTTTAGGGTTTAGGGTTTTAGGGTTTAGGGTTTAGGGTTTAGGGTTTAGGGTTTAGGGTTGGGGTTTAGGGTTTTTTAAGATTTAGGGTTTAGGGTTTCAGGATTTAGGGTGTTTAGAGCTTTAGGGTTTATTTTTTTGGTTTTAGGGTGGTTAGGGCGTTCAGGGTTTTAGGGTTAGGGTTTACTGTTTAGGCTCATGTGGATTCTTAGGATAAGGGCTTAGGGCTTATGGTTTGGGTGCCCTAGCTTATAGGGCGGCTTTTATAAGATTCCTAGGAGCCCTTTAAGTTCGCGGGTTCGTGTAGCGGTGGGGGTTTATAGGTTCTAGGGCTTTTATATAGGGTTATATAGGGATACATATCTATATATGCATGTGATAGGGATATGTAGGGATGTGTTTAGGGTTCAGGGTTCTTAGGAGCCTTGCAAGAGAGAATCTAGAAGCCCTTTAAAGGCGGACTTAAGGGTTCGTAAAAAGGGTTCCTAGGCTTAGAAGCAGCTCAAAAGTTGATTCTAGGCTTTAGAGTTTAGGGTTGAGGGTTTAGGGCATAGGGTTGAGGGTTTAGGGTGTAGAGTTAAGCTGGGTAGGGGTGTATGGATGAGGACTTAGGGGTGTCTGAACTAGGGTGTAAGGTGTAGGGGTATAGTTTTCAGAGGTTTGTTGGTGTTTCATTTTCAGCCCTGTACGATAGATATGCGGGATGCAAAGGGGATGTGTAAGTTGGGCTTAGAATTTTGCGGTTTGGGGAAGAATTGGGCCTGGGGTTCATATTACAAGGATTTGGGATTTTGGTCTAGTAGAGTTTAGGACTAGTAGGTATGCGGCGTGCGGAATATAGCATTACTTCAAGGATTTTAGTCCTTTGCCGAGTCAGGAACTGAACGTCTCCTTCCTAGGGGTGTGAAGGGGCTTAGGTTCCAGGGTTGCAGGCCAGGGTTGCAGGCCAGGTCTTCACGTTTAGGCAGGGTTTGGGGCTAGGGTTAATAAGGGTTTCCTAAACCAAAATCCAAACCCAAACCCCTGATTAATAAACCCTCTCCCCTTAACAGGAATTATAATCGGGATCCTGCGATTAAGGCCCTTAAAGGGAGGGGGGTTATTAATCATGGGTCTACAAGAAACCCTAAGGAGTAAGGTGTTTTTTTACATGGTGCGCTGGCTTGCCTAGGGGGGAACTCTTGGCTGAAGAGCGCAAAGCATAAGGTCTTACCAAGTTTATGAAGGAGTTTTCCTTTGCACTCTTGGGGACAGTACCCCAAACACTCTGAAAGCCTGCGCCCAAACGCACAGCAATGAAGGGACCTTTCGGGGGGTTATATAAGGAAGTATGGTACGCTGGTATGGCCCTTAGCCTTTCTGTGTGTGGATACTAGGGCCTCTTCATGTGTATGTCCATATGCATATACAGATAGCTAGGCATAGAACGACTCAAGGATTACGGGCCCATACTTCCAAACTTAAACTCAGCAGGTTTTGGGAGCTTTTTTGGCGCTCGGAAAGGTGCGAGTGGGGAAGGGAATATAGGTGCCTCTACGAGGGTACGGGGTGTAGGGCTCAGGGTATAAAGTGGCTTTTTAAGGGGACCTTGGGTTTGGGGAATTTCGGGGCTATTGTGGATCCACTGCCCCATTCACCCCTCTCACCCTTAAGCTTGTTGATTTCAACTGAAGGACCCCTAAGCCCACCCCCAAAAAGGACCTGAACCCCTGGGCCCCAAAAATAAGTAGCCCTAAACCCTAAACCCCGAACCCTAAAGCCTAAACCCTAACTGAAACCAAACCCCGCCTCTGTGTGCCATGTTGGATTCGACGTAGGAGTCTTCTTGGTTTCGGCCTGAGTAGCGAAATCCCCCCAGGTTTAGGATTCAGGGTTTAGGGTTTAGGGACCTATAACAACACAAGTATTTGCTGATAACTCCTTAGGGTTATACCTCAGACCTGACCCCCCACCTGGCAATGGTGACTATAAGAGTTAATGGTGATTATATTCGGTTCCTCTTGTATGCCTACTATACCACTATTACTCGGTGGGGCGTTCCACCTAAGCCATACCATAGCAAAATCCAAAATAATTCTTAGAGAGACTATGAGTAGTGGTTGGGCCACCATGCTTCAGGCTTAGGTTGAGTAATTCCCCCTCAACATAACGGCTAGGTTTAGGGTTCAGGGTTTTTGGGTGTGAGGTAATATAGGGTTTGACGGTTTAGGACTCAGGATTTTGAGGTTCAGGTTTTAGGTTTAGGGTCTTCAGGGCTTACCTAAACCCTAAACCAAATGCACCAAAACCTGACCGCAATAAATGTAAAGTGCAGGCCTTCAGAAAGGAGAGTACTATACCTTAGGTGGACCCCCCACCCAGCAATAGTGACCATAAGGGTCCTAATATTATACCACTATTACAGGGCAGGGGGTCCTCCTAAACTATACGGGCCTAGATAACTACCATTCTCAGATGGGCGTTTCTGAAATGTGTTGGGTCCCCTCTTGGTGGTCCCTATAAGGAAGATCGTAGTATTTCAGGGTCTGTATTGGGGTTCCGCGTTTACAGAAACTACGGTTTTCGGATCTGTTTGCAATACCTGTACGAATATCTGACCAGGAACATAGGAGCATAACGTTGCTAATTATTGCGGCAAGACGAAAGCCCTAAATAATCCTGGTTTAGGGTTTAGGGTCTTATAAGAGTCGTGCTTGTAGTTTAGTGCCGCCCCAACTAGACAGAAAACAAATACACTTCCCAGTACTTGTAAACAACACTATATACACTGACCAAAACCAGAATTCTAAACCTACTTCGCACACCCCTGAACCCTATAAGCCCCCTGTAAGATCCAGGTGTCCATTTCATCATTTTCTATTCCATTTGATCCTCCATCGCTGGCGGTGATATCCCTACATATCATATCCCTACATATCCCCCATATTATCCGTAACCCGGCCCTGCACCCTAAACCCCCAACTCCCTTCCACATCCCCCTACCATCCCTACATACGCCTTATATACTCCTGTTGTTGGATCCCCTTTCGGCAGAGGAGCAAAAACCCCAAATACCCCTTTAAGCCCAAAACCTTTCCAGAAGATTTTTGTTGCTCGCCTCGCCTCCTCCGCTCCGATGCTATTTGAAGATTCGCAAACCAGAACACGTCGAATCACGGAAATATTGCCATCAACGCTTGGAACCGAAGCGCAAATCCGAAAGGCAAAAAGACCCCAGCAAAAAACTTCAATAAGAAAAACAAAAATATTCCAAATCACAACTCTCGAAATAAAGTCAGAATTTGAACTCAAAACCCAAAATTATAACAATATCGTCTTCGAATTCGAAACTCTTCCCTTTCTTTGAAATTTTGCTGATAGATAAAACCGCACACAAAGCCGTGAATAAAAAGCCTTAGGCCAAAGGCCGACTTGCTTGTCGACGCCGAAGAGTTGGAGAGCCCAGAATCCGAGTCGTGGCCCGACCTGTCGGCCCTGGGAAAGAACATGTGCAGGTTGTGCAGGGGTTTCTGAGCTTTTTAGGGAGAAGGTGGCTTTTGCTGATTTTTTGTGCGGTTTACGGTTTTAGGTTTAAAGCTCTGGGGGTTAGGGATTAGGGTTGAAGGGTTTGCGTTGCCGCAGGGTGTACACATGTGGTATGTGTATACACTCAGCACCCAATCCGCACCTGCAACTGTCAACGCAGCAAAATCTTTATTGAACCAACCGTCAAAATACTTATACACATGTGTATACACACTACAGATGAAGGCAACATAAACACCTGCGCTTTCTGCTTTTTTATCAAGACATGACAGCCCCGCGCTAGTACCCTGAATAGACTGAGAGACAATAATGCAGAGTCTCGTTTTGCGCTGGTGGGCTGCGGTGGTGCAAAGTAAGTATGCGAAAGGAGAAAGCGCCATAGTTGCCTCGACGGGTGCTATCGTCTATGCGAAGCCCCAGTGCTGAACCGTTATCAGGCTTTCTCAGTTGCTCTTTAGCCCTCACGGCGGGCCTTAAGCATCAAAACGCCGAACCCTACACTCCCGGAAACTAACATGGAAACTCAAAGAGGGCCCTATAGAGACTACAGTCCTTTTAAAAGGGGACTATATGGGTTTCCATGTTAGTTTGGGGGAGTGTATGTCTCTAAACCCCCAAACTCTGAAGCGCAAAGCAGAACCCAAGCCGGAGGGGTTAGCCTTTTAGGGTTAAGGGGCAACGGATATAACCCCCTATATACCCCCTATAACCCCAAACCCCTATATGACCCCGTATACAGCCCATATATAATTGGTGTGGGTTTTTCTGGGGGGCCTTCTGGGTCTCAGAGTTTACTCGGTTGCTGTTAAGGAACTTAATTTCAGTTAATATATTGGGGACACCCTATTCATTACTAGATCTATACCCATTATGGTAACTTGATTTAAGCTCCTTAACAGCAAGCCAGTCTAAGGCGTAGGATTTGAGGCTTAGAGTTAGAGGTTACAGTCTCGGGAGGGATGGTGATTGAACGTGAGCTTCTGGCCACTCTGAATAATGCGCTTTAAGGCTTACGGAAAACTCTCACATGCAAAGAGCCAGTGACAAGTAAACCCTAAACCCTAAACTCGAAGCCTGTAAGAAGCCGACAGCGGACTGAACCACCCTACGTAGTTGTCAGACTGGGGTCAGGGGCCACAGGGAATGGTGAACCCTGTGCCCTAAGCCCTAACCCCTAAATAGTAGTTTCCATGTTCTTTTCCATTCTCCCTATATAACCGCTATATAATCCCTATATAATCCTAATATTACCCCATTATCCTTATATCCCCTTTGAAGGGACTTTCCGAAGCAGTTAGACAAGCCAAGGTGCATTCGAGAGCTCCGAACCTGGGTGGAAACCTCATCGGCCGCAGAGTTTGGGGTTAAGGGCTTTGGGTTTGAGCGTTTAAGGGTTTAGGTTTAGGGGTTAGGGTTTTCAGTTTACGGGTTAGAATATAAGGGCTTTAGGGTTTAAGGGCATCAGGGGGCTTAGGGCTAAGGCTTTAGGATTTCTTCTTTCCCGAATATGTCAAAGGTCCTGTAGACATGGCTAAATGGAGGCTCGGCGCAAGGCATCTGAGGAGAAGCTGTGCGGATCAAGGCTCCCAGCTGCGGGTAAATCCTTATAATCCCCTTTAAGTTGCATATAGGGTTTAGGGTTTGGGGTTTAGGGTTGGGGGGTTACAGTCCCCCCTAAGCAGACGGAATATGGCTTTGGGTAGATTATAATAAGATCCCCATATACCCCATATTCTATCTTACTTAAGGGGATTATCATTTAAGGACGAGTACCCTTGAAACCCTAAACCCCTCAACTCTAAACCCTAAACCCTTAACCCTAAACCCTGGGCATTGCGACAATGGGTCCCCATTCAGGGTCTTCCCAAAAGCCCCCAGAGATAAGAACGGCACAAGTTGCAGGGTCCATGGATGTCAGAGGGTTTGGGGTTTAGGGGGTTAGGGGTTAGGATTGTAGGATTTAGGGTTGAGGGGCTTAGGGTCGAGGGTTCAGGGGTTTAGGGCCCTGAGAGCAGGATTCATGGAGAAAGCTTCCGGAGGAGGTAGGGAGACAAGCTTCAGGGTGGAGCATGCGCTGCCCTTCATGCACAGGACGGCGACAGAACCTTGAGGGTGTAGGCTCAGGGGCCTCACAAGGATCTTTGCACTACCCTAAACCCTAAACCCCTAGACCCCGAAACCCTAAACCCCCTAAACCCCTAAACCCTAAACCCTTGAGGTTGTATCATCCATGGCAACCCAGTGGCCCAAAAAACATGCCCTTCTTTCCACCCTAAACCACAAGCCCGTACCTAGACACCCTACAGGATTCAACAATGGAACGCCCGGAAATGATCCCATCCCTACATTGCTGGGTTGCTGTTAATGAACTTACGTTAAGTTACTACATTGGGGAAGCCATACTAATTACTAGATATATACATATACCCATTATGGTAGCTTAATCCAACTTCCTTAACAGCAACCCAGATTGGGGAAAGTAGAGGATTATAAGAAGGCTCAATGTTTTGGAGCCTTTGAGGGGGCTGGGTACATCATCTCATCAACCGGCCGATCTCTCAGCGCTGAATGCCCTCCCAAACCCTGAACCCTGGACCACCAAACATCCTAAACCCCAAACCCACGGGGGAGGGGAAACTTCAAACCAGCTGAGTGTTTCTCAAAAGTGAAGGTCCCCCTACGGACCCGAAACAAGTACAACTCCTTTCACAGAGACATCCAAAAAGTTGAAAGGGTTGCATACCTTGGAGAAAATCAATCACCACCTAAATCCGAATTCATGGTTTTGATGACATGATAACCATACGCAAGATAGATATTGTGATGGTCGTAATCATCAATTACGGATTGCATATCAAAAATGCTCGCAACACGCCAGAGCTTAATCAACTCAGTCTTACTAGTTGTATGTACAAAATGGCAACAACGCAAAAATACAGTCCACCTTGGGTGGATAGAACAAGGAAATCCCCAGCACCATAACAAGGTCCCCATAGATCCCATATTATATCTACTAAACCCTGAACCTTTAAGGGTGACTATAATAAGCGCTAAACCCAAAACGCTAAACCCTAAACCCGAAACCCTAAATCCTAAATCGTAATCCTAAACCCGAAACCCTAACCCCAACCCCGAGACCCTACTATAATACTTGGTACTTTCCCAAAATAGGGGGACCCCAATATAGACCCCAAAATACTATAGTCCTTATATAGGGATCCCAACAAAACTAACCCTAATTCTGGGAAATCCCCACTTAGAATGTATAATACTTAGAATGCCTAAACCCTAAACCCTAAACCTAGAATGCAACCCCCAAAACCCAGCGCACCTCCTCGGTCTCCTGGTGGCCGCCGTTCGGCGGCCGGGTGAAACGCAGGAAGCTTTCAGGGCAAATTCAGTGAAAAAGGAGCTGGGGGTTTAGGGTTTAGGGTTTAGGGACTACACAAATCTTGGCTGAATTCTTGGGTTTTTGGCTGTGTGTTTGCTGAAGTTTTCTGAGGTGGGCTTCGGATGACTTCGCAGCTTAGAGTCTTAGAGTTGCGCGTGCAGCTGCGCTTGGTGTTAGCAAGCTTCTGGATATGAATCTGGGGGGCCTGAACTCATCGCCCCCCCCAAAGGAAGCCCCAAACTTCAACTACTGTGGGGGCGCACAGCTTGAGAATTGCGGCGCGGACGCTTTCGCGGGAAATGGGGACCTGATGGCAGGCCTCCGCTTGGTTTGGAGGCCTCGAGGGCTCATGGCGATCTATACAGGTTTAGGGTGTAGGGTTTAGGGTGTAGAGTGTCGGGTTTAGGGTTTAGGGT
>CAJNIZ010026236.1:53265-67564 GCA_905231905.1 Symbiodinium pilosum | reverse complement strand
GTTTCGGGTTTAGGGTTTAGGTTCAAGACTATTCCCTTACAAGGAATAAGAAGGATTATATTAGGGTCTTGTTAGACTCCTATTCTACAATTATACCACTATTCCAGGGTGGGGGGTCCACACCCTAAACCCTAAACCCTAAACCCTAAACCCTAAACCTATGAAGCCGTTCCTGAGGTCCTGTGTGTGGGGGAGGCCTACCTTATCAGCCTCGATACAGTTTCCGAAGCCGCCGAATCTAAGAGGCCGAAATAATTAGAATAACAAATGGTAGTTTCCCAAAATTAGGGGTACCCTTTTGGGGGTCCCTAGAATAAGGACTATAGTATATTGGGGTCTATATTGGGGTCCCCTTATTCAGGTAAACTACCAAATTAAGTACTAAGTACATTGTGCTCCGTAGGAACTGTGCTCCGGCCCCATAGGAACGGTAAAGGGACTTCCTGGCAATGATTCAGTGATTCAGGCTTCTGCACCCTAAACCCAAACAAACAGAGGCCTGGGTTTGGGGGGAGGGAGGCTTAAAACCACCCCAAAAGCCTGAAGCCAAAACAATGCAGTAGTCCCCCTTACGTAGATAGAATATGGGGTATATGGAGATCTGATTCTAATATACCCAGACCATGTTCTATCTACTTAAGGGGGACTATAGTAGTTTCAATGTTCTCTATATTTCCATTCCCCTATGCACCCAAATCTGAACCCTGTTGGTGGGGATTTGTGATATCAGGGATCCTTACTAAACCCTGAAGGTCCATGTTGTATCCTGGAACCGGTTTAGGATTTAGTGTTTGGACAACCCAGAGAGGAATCTGGGTACAAGAATGGGCGAATTCTGTAAAGTTGTTAAGAAGTATTCTACGTTTTCAGGAATTTTCTAGCCTCCCAATCCTTATATACAGGATCCCTTTCAAAATCATACGATAATCTTAGGGTCCTTAGTTTGTGGGTTGAGGTACTAGAAACAACCTCAGTCCCAAGCACCCTATAGCAAATAAAATCCCATGTAACCCCGTATCTAGTTTAGTTGGAGGGGCAAGGGGAGTTAGTAAGTTGGTTAATGACTAGCGTTGCTATATGGGTTTAAAAAAAGGGGTGATTAACTAACCTACTTACTAAGTCCCCCTGCCCTCCAAGCATGTTCCACTTTCTTTTCCATTTGATTCTTGGCTTGGTTTCCAAAACCCCTTGCTTAGGGGTTCAGGGGTTCAGGTTTAGGGCTTCGGGTGTAGGGTTCGAGGTGGTTTAGGCCCTAGACTAGACCCCTAACCCTAAACCCTAAACCCTGAACCTTTGGGGTTGCCGTCAGTACTCAACCCGAGCCGACCTCGCCTTTTTTGTAGCGCTGCGGCGCAGGCCACTGAGTCAATGCACTAAAGAACGACAGCTTAATTCGGCTACGGGTACCCTTCCCCAAACTACCATGGAACCCCCAAAACCCTAAACCCTAAACCCTAAACCTTAAACCCTAAACCCTAGGCTGCTGTGTTGTAGCGAAGAGGCCCGCATGCTGGTCCATGTTCGTTTTGGGGGAAAAATACACCGGAAGCCCCGTATGTCCCTATACATCCTCCTAACTTTTAGGGTTTAGGGGTGTAGGGTTTAGGGACAATCCCCATAAAGCCTTCTCCCCAAAACCTGCATGTCCTTGTGCAGAGCCCTTAATCCTTAACCCTAAACTACTGAACCAAAAAAACCTCGAACTGTGCTGGGGCTTCCATGTTAGCTTGGGGGACGGTAGCCGGGTGCAACTCGAGCGCATGAGACCCCCGCGCTGGAGGTCCGCTTGCAAAACCACACTGGTTGAACGGTGCCCCCTGACGTTCTGCTTCCCCATCCGAACTTAAAGGTCATCAGGCTTTAGGGTGTGATTTGGGAAATACTAAGCACACTTCTGTGATCTTCAAGCTTTAGGGAATGAATTTGTGCCATAAACCCTGAGCCCTCAACCATAAACCCTTCTAACGTTAGGGTCGCGCCAAAAACTGCGTCTGGTCCGATTCTGGGGTTTAGTGTTTATAGGGTTTAAGGTTTAGGGTTTTCTTCGAAATGTCACCAAGACTGGAATCTGACGAAGCAGTCCTGAGGTCACTGTCAGAAAGCCCTAGGCCCCTGTCAAGGGGTGATTTAAGGTTAAAGGTTTAAGGTATATGGGAGGTATGTATGGGGAATATATGATGGGGTTAGGGTGTACTTACTGGTTCTTAGTAGGGAATAGGGGAACACTACTCGTTTGTAATCCCTGTATAATAGATTCCCTTATTCCCCTACTAAGAATGGGGTTCAAGGTTGAGGGTTTCAAGGCTTAAGAATGTAGAAACAGGAGCTACTGCATTAGTTGGGGCTTGGGGTTTAGGGATTAGGGGATAGGGCTTAGTGCTTAGGATTTAGAATGCCTCAAGTTATGGAGATCCACCCAGCTACTCCCAGTTTACGCAGAACTAAGCCACATTGACATGCACCAAAAGCCCTCTCATGAACATTGTTCTCTCTTTGAGGCTGGTCATGATTCAGGGTTTAGGGTTTAAGGTTTTGGATTTAGGGCTTAGGCTTTGGATTGAAGGTTTAGTGCTTATGAGGCACCCACACACTGGAAAAGGAAAACGAAAAGTTCAGCCCCCCACACCCCAAACTCTACTGCACTAATTTGGGGTTAGGGGTTTACTTGTAACCCCAATTGCCTACAGCCTTATGGATTTCCCAATTTACCTCATAAGATAAACCCTAAACCCCCAAACCCCAGACCCCTAAACCCCCCAAGCCCTAAACCCCTGAACCTGAAACCCTAAACCCCTATATCTACTTAAAGGGGTTACCTACTTTGGGTCTCCAGGAAATAAGTATATGAATTATGCAGCCCTTTTCCTGAAGTCCCAACATTGTTCAGTTTGGGGGCCCCCCTTCTTGGAAATCTACATATACATATGTATATATATATATGTATTTACGTACACTCAAACCTGAACCCTAAACTCTGAACGCCAAGCCCTAAACCCTAAGTCTCAGTTACGGGGGTTTGGAATCAGGGAAGCGTGCTTTCTTCGCAGGTACGGCCTGTGCCAGTGCGCAAATTACAGGCAATCCGTTCGGCTCCTCCAGGCCTTGAGGTTTAAAGGTTTGGGGTTTGAGGTGTAGAGGTTTGGGGTTTAGGGTTTACGGTGACTAGATACCCGGACCCCCAAATTTCAAGGGTAGGTAAAATAATAGCCCAAAATCACTAAAGCTAGCCAGCAAGGCCATCATTCTACACACTTTTCGGGGTTTAGGTTGAGGTCTGGGGATTTGGGTATTTGGCGTTCAGGGTTTTAGGGCCAAGGTGTAGGGTTTAGGGCCTACTTGTAGGATCAGGGCAGATTCAACACAACTGTAACTGCACCTATAACCCAACTATACACCCTGTGTGTCCCTTTTGGGTTCTAAGTGCCAGTTACAACAGGTTTATATAATTGCCCTGAACCTCTAAGTAGGAATTCCGCGCGGGTTAAGGGTTTGGGGATTAGGGATTGATACTCTGCATGGAGAAGGCCGTTCGGATTGGTGACAGCACCCCCCACATGGGGGATGATCTACATGACTTGGGATTTTGGGACTTCGCCCCCCAAGAGTAACCCCTTACAGGGTTTGGGACTTTAAGATTCTAGGGTTTAAGGATTCTAGGGTTTTAGGAGTTTAGGGATTAGAGGTGCAGTGTCTTTGGGTTTAGGGCTTGGGGGTTGTAAGGGGCTTGGCTTGGGATGCGGTTTAGGGTTTAGGGCCTAGGGCTTAGGGTAGGGGATACTCTTGGGCGGGGGCAGTCGCAGAATCCCTAAAACGAGGCTTGTTCGGACGTCTTGGCCATTGCTGCCTCAACCAGCCACATGCACACTCGCGCGTGCAATGAGGCTTAAGGTTTAGGTTGCGTTTTCCTGGGCGAGGGTTCCTTAAACCCCAAATCCTGAGCCTCAGACCTGAGACCTTAAACCCTAAGCCCTAAACCTGAAACCCTAAACTCTAAACCTTAAACCCTGTGCCTTAAACCTTCAACCCTTAAACCCTAGACCTCCTTAAACCTTCAAGCCCATTTAAACTTACCATTACTCAGGGTTCTCAGGTTTCCTTACTCTCTCAAAAAAAACGAAATTCCCCACCCCCACCCCCAATTAAAAAAAAAAAAACAGTAATGGCAATAGACCTTAAATCCCAAACCCTATCCCAACTGAACCCTAAACCCTAAACTCTAGAATCAACCCATACCCCTACAGTTAGACCTCAGGGGAACCCTTCCTTTGTCTCTAGCCTCGGGCTTTCCGTAACTTGCCACACAATTGACCACAGTTTAGGGTTCAGGGTTTAGGGTTGCGTTTCGGGTTCCGCTGAGCCGCTGAATGAGGGTTTTATATAGGGTTTAGGGTTTCCTCGCAGAAGCCCTGTAGACCCAGTGACCCCCAAACCCTGAGCCCCTTTTTTACTTTAAATCGACTATTATAATCACCTGCTACGGAACTACACGAGTTGCAGTCACAACACTTATCCTATCATTCGTAGTTGCAAGATGCTTACCCAACCAACCCCAAAAAAGGCAGAGAGGGCTTCAGGGATTGCTCGGCTGGAGACACGGAATGATCCCCCCCAGCCTCATATTCAACACCAAGTATCCCTAATGTCAAATCCCTCACGCTAGTAGCCCACATGACTCCGGTGACATATTCAACGTGGGGGGGCAGGAGGTCCATGATACTAGGAGCGGGGCAGAGACCAACCCCAAACACCCCCAAACACTCTACCGGACTAACCCTTAATTCTGAACTCCAAACCCAAAAGCCTAAACCCTAAACCCTGAACTCTAGACTGCAATCTCCTCTTGTTTTATGCGTGTTCCAGCAGTTTTCTCTCTTCAAGCTTGAGGGTCAAGCTCAAGCGTTTTAGGGGTACTGTAGACGCCTGATTAATAAACCTCCTCCCTTTAATGGGCATTGGGGATTATAATTAGAATAGTCATCCGAACTTTGATGCCCTTAAAAGGAGGGGGTCTATTAACCAGGGGTCTACATTACTTTCTTCTCTTGGGGCGTAGCCGAGGACATGCCTGAATCACCAAGGAATACGCTCCCTTTCTATCCCTACATTTTAGGGTGTAGGGTTTAGGATCTAGGGGTTTTTTTTACATCGCTGCAGCATATCATAACATGCCCAAACACCCGTGTCCTATTTCAATGGGCCCTCTGCATTTTGGAAAACAAGTTTCCACCCTAAACCCTAAACCCTAAACCCTACTTCATTTGAGCTACAGTCCATGGTCCATGTGGTAGTTTCCCAAAATAAGGGGACCCCCATATAGACCCCCCAAATACTATAGCCCTTATTTATGGGGGCCCCCAAAAAGGTACACCTAATTTTGGGAAAGCCCCATGTTTCCTACATAATTTAACGGACAAATATTGACAGTAGCTCCTTTGATTCTCAACGATTCTAGCCTTTAAGGCCCCTTAACCACTATCTGTAACCCCAATTTCCTACCGCCTGGAAATAATTACCCCCTAATCAGTAGGTACTATGACCAAGAAAACTGAAAGCAATTGGGGCTGGAGGTACATCCTAAACTCTTAACCCGAAAAACCCCAAACCCTAAACCGCGTCTAGACCCTTCTACATTGCAGCAGCTGAGCTTCAAGGCCTTCCCCAGCGTCTTGCCCAAACAAGCGACAAAAAACAGCGAGCCTGATCTAGGTACGGATCGGCTCGGTACCCCCGGGTGGGTCTAAGTCTAGGAGTTGACCCTAAACCCTAAATCCTAAACCCTAAACCCTAAACCCTAAATCCTAAAGGGCTTCAAGGGTTTAGGGCTTCAATCTTCCAAATGTTGTACAGGTGAAGGGGTGCGAGGTATACCTGTAGCTCCAGTTACCATTGTTTTATAGGTTCTACCTACTAATCATCAGGGGATGTTTAGGGTTTAGGGTTTATAGGTTATACTTTTACTAATTAGGAGGGGATGTAGGTAATTCAGGTTATAGGTCGGGTTTAGGACAAGTTCGGGATCTAGGCTTCAGGATTTTCGTGGCAGGCTTGGGATCTCACTTTTTTCGAAGTTTGAGGAGCTTGGGAGTTTAGGGCTTCGGGTTTGACTTACTGGGTGCTAGTAGGGAACAAGGGAAAACATTCTATAGGGATTATATATAGGGATTATCTATAGGGATTATATAGCGAGTATCTTTCCCTTATTTGCTACTAGCCACCAGTAGACTGAGAGCCTAGGATTCAGAAACATCTCGGGCGGAAGGATTGCATCGGGTGCTTCTATTGGTGTCAGTGGGTTTTACTGTCTTACAGCGCCGTACCGTCACCAAGGACCCTAATGCTACGTAGACAGTCGAGAAGAGCTCTCACGGAGGGTCGTTGACTGTCTGTCCCTCCGGCTTCTTCTCGGCCTCAAACTGGCGCTTAGGGTTTAGGGTTTAGCCTCTTAATACGGTACAAGGATCATCCTGGGATATGTGTGCATACTAACACGGGCCAGGTAAAGCCCCGGTTGGACAGGACTGAAGTCTTGATCTTGCTAAAATTAAGACAGCCACCCTAAACCCTAAACCTTGTTGAAACTCCCCAGACTGAGACAGTGCGATACTGCTAGCTGCTTTGTCTCTCTAAAGTTATCATCCCCCTTAAGTAGATAGAATATGGCTTTGGGTGTATTATAATAAGATCCTCATATACCCCATATTCTATCTACCTACAGGGAACTACGGATCCAGGGTAGCTGCCATTTGTCTCTACTCCTTTGGCCCTACTACAGGGGCCTAAATAATTATCAATATCATTTTGAGGTCCATATGAGGTACCACATACTATAATTACACAAGGAATATGGACCCATAATACTGGTAATTATTTAGGCCCCTATAACTATAATCCCTATATATTCCCTAGATTCCATTTTATTTTCCATGTGATTCTCCATTATAGTCCCTATATAACCCTGGAACCATAATATTGGTAATTGTTCCCTACACCCTAAACCCTAAACCCTGAACCCTAAACCCTAAACCCCTAAACCCTAAACCCTAAACAAGTCCCCAGCCGTGAGCCGTTTCACCTTGAGCCAAGCGATCTGGCAATAACATGGCCCAAAGCGTCCAAGGACCCAAATACTGAGGCTTAAGAGGGGGGGGGGTTCGGGTTTAGGGCTTAGGGTTTAGGGTTTAGGGCTTAGGGTTTAGGGCTTAGGGTTCAGGGTCATAGGGATATGTAGGGATATCTAGAAACCTACTTTTAAGGGTCCAAGTACCTAGAATCAGCCCTAGCCTTCTAATTCCCTATGGGAAGCCACCAAAGACTCCTTCAGGGCTCCAATCCGTAAATCCTAAAGCTTGGGTACCGCCCCCACCCAGTAACAGTCTATATTAGGGATCCTATTAAAGGCTATATATAACCATAGTATATTTATGATCCAACTGTTACTGAGGGGGGGGCAATACCCAACCTAAAGCCTTGGAAATAGCCCAAACGGCCATTATCCTATATACTTTTGGGGGTCAGGTAGACCTTAAACCATAAAGCACCCTAAACCCTAAACCCTCAACCCAAAGCCTAAACGGTAAGGCCTGGCCGAAACCTAAACACTTGACCCTAAAGCCTAAATCCTAAACCCTAAAGCCCTAAACCCTAAAACCCTACACCCTCAACCCCTAAAACCCTAAAACCCCAATGAAACCCTTAAACCCTAAAACTCCAAAACCCTAAATCCTAAACCCTAAACCACGGGACCCTCCCAAAGTACCTAGAATCTGGGATGGCTGCGTCCTACACCTCTGCGGAGCCGTCCTGCAAAGCACATGGTCTTAAGTAGAGGTTTGGGCTTAGTGCTTGGGGTTTAGGGTCTAGGGCTTAGGAGGGGGTTGTAGGGCTTAAGGAGCTGAAGTCTGAAAACTATTTAGGGTTTAGGATTCGGAGTTTCGGATGTGGGGCGTACAATGATGGAATCGACAACGGAAACTACTACTTAATGCTTTAAGTTGAGGATCTAGGTTTTGGGGGTTGAGGGCTTAGCGAAGGGAAAAGAATATGCAAATGGAAAGGAGAATGAAAACTACGACATTATCGGGCCATAGACTAACTACGTTGGCGAGTGAGCAAGGATAGCAATGTGTTTGGAGGGTTTACGGTCTAGGTTTCCCATGTAACTGATGTAAAAAGAGCTATCCTGGACTACCATGAGGACGCTGTGTCCAACCGTGATGATCCCTTGGTAAGCCTAATATTGACACTAGCTTCAATGGTTCCTGGGTTGTACCCTTAAGGTCGTACCTCTAAAAGGCTTCCCCAAAAATAGCCCTTATATAGCCCGTATATAGCCCATGTCTTCTAGGATCCCTTAAAAGGATGCCAAAACCCAGGGGTACAAATCTAGGGTACAAGCCTGAAACCCTTGGTAGCTGAATTGGGATCCCGGCTTCGACCCCAAGCCCTTAACCCTGAACCCTGGGTTTAGGGTTTAGGGTTCCTAAGCCCTGAATCCTAAACCCTAAAGTACCTAAAGCCTAAATCCCAAACCCTTAACCCTGAATCCTAAACCCTACACAACTTTGACCCTGAATCCTAAACCCCAAAACCCTAGAGCCTCAACCCCCAAAGCCAAGACATAACCTCCCGTGTCCCTAATCCCTAAACACTAAACCCTATGTTCCATTTTCCTTTCCATTATCCCCATATAACCCTGATATAACCCTAATATTACCCCACTGGCACCCCAAACCCTAAACCCTAAGCCGTAAACCCTAAAAACTCTAGACCCTAAACCTAAACCCCAAGCCGTAAACCCCTAAACCTTAAACCCCAAACCCTACACCCTGAAGCCTTATCCCTAGACCCTACGTAATTATAAAACCTTAAGCCCTAAACCCTAAACCCTAAGCCCTAAACTCTAAACCCTCAGCCCTAAACCCTAAACCCTAAACCCAAAAGCCCCTAAAAGCCAAGGCATGCCCTCTTCTGGCCTGGCTCGTCTTTGGTACAAACTCCGAAGCAGCAGCCCTCAATCCGGACCTCAGGCTTTTGGAAAGTCCCTTTTAAGGGGATATGAGTGGTTCCCAAAATTTGGGTCCCATTTGGGTACCCTACATATTAGGTGCCGTAATATACTTTATACCCAAAAGAGGTCCATAGTTTTGAGAATTACCCATATAGGGGTTGTATAGGGATAAAGGAAAAACCAGATGAAGGCTACTTATTGGGGTTCCGGGTTTAGGGCTTCGGGTTTAGGGTTTGAAGTATGTGGTCTAAGGTTTAGTGCTGAGGGCTGAGGGTTTGGGGTTTGAAGTATGTGGTCTAGGGTTTAATGTTTAGGGCTTCGGGTTTAGGGTTTATGTGGTTTAGGGTTTAAGGTGTGTGTTTTAGGGTTTAGGGTTCAGGGTATGTGGTTTTGGATTTGGGCTTAGGGTATGGGGTTTAAGGCTTAGGGTCTGTGGTTTAGGGCTTAGGGCCTAGGTTGGGGGTCCAGGGTTTACAATAGAATAGAGATCTATACGGATACAAGGGAAACGGTGGATGGAAAAACAACATGTGTGTCCCAAGGTACCTTATCTCTTGCGAATTATGGTATTCGAGTATATTAAGGTCTAGTATCAGCAGAATGTAGGGATGCATATACAAGTTTGAAGGTTGAAGTTTTGGGGGGGGCGAGGCGGGCACGGACACCTCAGAAATAAAACCAAAGTTTGCGGGCTTTAGATTGAAGGCTTAGGGTTGAGGGTTACAGGTTTGGGACTTCGGGTGTTTTTGTTTTGCGTGGGCGGGTGCCAGTAGAACCCGTCTGCAGGGTTTTGGGCTTGGGGTTTAGTGTTTAGGGTCTAGGGTCAGGTTTTATGGTTTGCTTCATTAGCCCCTGCACAGCAGAGGCAAACGAACAGGCACGCATGGCCCAAATGCTGACACCTCAGTTTCGGTTTGGGGTCCAAGATCTCTGAAAACACTACGGAAAAAAACGCACTGCCTAGTTTTATCTGCATTAGAGCTATAGTCTAAAATCCTAGTATCCCCCTTAATGACCCCTTGGAGGAGTTTAGATTCTAGCTCATATAATGTCTGGATTTCATTTGTGGCGGTAATCGCCCCTTCGATTCTCCATTCCCTGACACAAAATCTTAAATCAACCATATAAATCCTGGACTAAATTTGTAGTACATCCCTTAAATAGGTCCCCCACAAAACTCTATGTAGTCCCCTATAGGTCCCCCCTAAACCCTAAACCCAAAACTCCATATAGTCCCCTTTCGGTCCCCCCCAAACTAAATTTTGTCCGTAGCCCATATGAATCCTATCAGCCCTACCTTGACAACCTATATATGTAGGGTGGACAGAAAGCCTTTGAACGGCCGATAGGGACATGTGTATATATACATATATATATATAGAGATTTGTAGGGTTTAGGGATAAGGGTTTAGGGTTTAGGGCTGATACTAAAAAATGCTGCATGACCCTACGTACCTTATACCTTGGGAACGATGGAGTTATAGCAGATTAACGTCACGCAGGATTTTTACGTACTATCACCAGTCGTGGCCCTTGCCATGGTTGTAAGGGGTTTGATACCATTTTCTATCCTAAAAACTAAGCCCTAAACCCCAAACCCTAAACTCTAAACCCTACACCCCCAAACCCTGATTTTTTGCGGTCCACATGCCCCTCTCCCTGAAACCCAGGCCCACAACAAAACTCTCAACCCCTGAAGACCTAAATTCTTCACATCTCTACGCCCTAGTCCCCAGTAGTCCCCAAAGGTTTACGGTTTCGGGTTGAGCGTTGAGGGTTTAGACCAGAAATGTTGACCGGTTTACTCCGCCAGGGACCGGCGCACCGCTCGCGGAGAGCTGGGTATAACTTAAAGTTTGGAGTATTCAAAAGGGTTTTGGGTTTATGTGAGCCACAACCAATATCATTTCCAATAGAAATAAATAATGGACATGGGTTCCTATCAGGGACTACTTTAATGACCATTCTAAACTACTAAAGGGACCCCCATATCCACCCTGAACAGTCCGTTGGTAACCCTAACATTGACAGTAGTTCATTTGAGCTATAGTCTAATCTCCTAATATCCCCCTTAATGACCCCTATGTTGCTCCCCTTTCTAATCCCATATATAAGCAACAACCCAAGCCTAAACCCTAAACCCTCAACCCTATATAATCCCCTATATAACCCCCCTTGAAGGAGTTTAGATTATTGCTCATATGAGGATTGTTTCAGGGCATGGATGGGGCTCAGGGCTTGCTTGGGGCTTCCAAGAGTGGTTTAGGGTATAGGGTCTAGAGTTTAGGGTCTACGGTTTGGGGTTAGGCTTTAGAGTAGAAGTTGCCGGCTTAGGGTATCGCGCTTAGGGCTTTGCACTCAGAAGTTTCGGCCGTACGGTTTGGGAGTTAAGCGTCCCAAATTCCCCAAACTCCCCGCTACTATGCTAGAAGTACGTGTTACGAAGTGTTAAAAAGTGCTCCAGTGCCTTAGAAAGATGTGGCACCACATGGACCCCCCCCACCCAGTAACAGTGGCTATAAACGACAATGATATCTATATTAGTCCTCTTATATTCCGACTATACCGCCCTAATTAATCGCTACCACTGTTACAGGGTGGGGGCTCCTCCTAAAAGATCCTTCGCAGTCGGGCTTGGAGCTCACTCGGGTCTACTCTCAATTGTTGAGGTCACCTGTTGGTTCAGCCACTATTTACGGGTTATATAGTAATTATATAGGGGTTAAACATATAGAGATTATTAGGGTTTTAGGGTTTAGTGGGTTGAGGTTGAGGCTTTAAGGTTTTGAGTGGTTTAGGCGCTTCCGACTTGACCTGGTTTAACTTAGACTGTATATCGTGTAGGGGTCGGATGCAAAGTGTACGTAAGGCTTAGATGAATCGAGCATTTCTTGCAGTCTTTCTCTGTCCTTTGGCTAGCTAGGAATCAAGGAATGGATCCTTATAGTAGTCCCTATATAACCCATGATAGTAGTTCCCATTTTCTTTCCCATTCCTTCATTCCCGGCTAGCCAAACCCTAAACCCTAAACACTAAACCCTAAACCCTAAGGCCAGCTCTCTGGCTTTTCTTGCGCAGCCACACTGTCCACAGCAGCATCTTCATTGCCGGCACGTCAGCCCAGGACGAGCTTTCTTGAAGGGAACGCCCAAGTGTCCGAAATAGATTTATGGGTTTTAGGGTTCAGGGATTTGGCTCCCCAAATGTCCCAAATAGGTGTAGGGTTTAGGGGCTGATGGTTTAGGGTTTAGTGGCGGAATCTTGCGACAGCTGCTGCAAGCCTTTGATGATTGCCGGTTTAGGGTGTAGGTTGGGTACTGCCCCTACCCAATAACACTCTACAAGGAGAGTAATTTCTAGGGCTGTATGTAAATATATTCTAACTATTATCCAGCTGTTAGGCAGTACTCAGGGTGTAGGGTTCACGTCTCAGGTATTCTTTTGGTGGCATTGGCTGCCACGCTTCGCAAGTAGGGTTTAGGGGTTACGTCCTTCTGACAACCTGACATTCTACAGGAAGCAACTGGAAAGTGTGAGGATGTTAATTAACATTTGCAAGCTTCAAACTTATAAGCCTTAACCCTGAACCCTACACGTTCCTATGTGCCCGTAGGTATCCCAAAGAACCCCTTTCGAGGGACACCCTGGCAGTTAAAGGGATCTCTACACTGGCATGCCACTTCCTGCGGCTCTTCTTGGGAAATCCAGACAGGAGAGTTAAGGGTTTAGAGTTTAGGGTCTAGGGTTTAGGGTTTAGGGTCTAGGGTTTAGGGTTTCGGGTAGGGCAACAGTTCATGGAGGAAATGACCGTGGGTTCACTATATCCTGGAGTTACAGTAGTTTCAGGGACCTCGATGGTGCAAGATTTCTTCCGTAAACAGTATTGTTTGGAGGGTTGCGGAAGCTAAGTGAGTAGTAAGTTCCTCGTGGCGACACGAAGGTTTTACTGTAGCTTCGTACTGCAAGGCTTACACAGCTATACGTAATACTAAATTGCCCCTGCGAATCTTGGGATCCCTAAGGGAAAGTCCTATATAGTAGTTTCCCAGAATAAGGGGGACCGCAAATAGACCACAAAATACTACAATCCTTATTATGGGGATCCCCAAAAAGGTACCCATAATTCTGGGAAACTCCCGTATGTAGTAAGTTAGGATCAAAGAGCCGCCAAGATCCTGACCCCACCGAAGCCTGGGCGCTCACGGCGGTCAGGTTTGGCGGGGCCATCGTCTCAGAGAAGGGCGCGCTAGCTGAGCCCCAAGACCCCAAGGCCCTGAACTCTAAACCCCAAACCCTAGAACACTAAAACCCTAAAACCCCAAACCCTAAAAACCCTAAAACCTTAAACCCACCCCAAACCCTAAAACCCTAAACCCAAACCCACCCCAAACCTTAAAACCCTAAAACCTTAAACCCACCCCAAACCCTAAAACCCTAAAGCCCTAAACCCACCCCAAACCCTGAAAACCCTAAAGCCCTAAACCCACCCCAAACCCTAAAACCCTAAAACCCCAAACCCTAAAAACCCTACAGCCTTAAACCCACCCCAAACCCTAAAACCCTAAAACCCTAAAACCCTAAACCCACCCCAAACCTTAAATCCCAAAGTCCTAAATCCACGCCTCGGGCAGGGGGCCATCCCCCCGCGCCAGCGTGAGCTTAATCAGCTGCCTTTGAGGGTTTGGGGTTTAGGGTTTAGGGTTTAGGGTTTAGGGTTTAGGGGTTTAGGGTTTATATAGGAGTTATTTAGGGATATTATAGGGGTTATATAGGTTTAAGGGTTTAGGGTTTATATAGGAGTTATTTAGGGAGATTATAGGGGTTATATAGGTTTAAGGGTTTAGTGTTTATATAGGAGTTATTTAGGGAGATTATAGGGGTTATATAGGTTTAAGGGTTTAGGGTTTATATAGGAGTTATTTAGGGAGATTATAGGGGTTATATAGGTTTAAGGGTTTAGGGTTTATACAGGAGTTATTTAGGGAGATTATAGGGGTTATATAGGTTTAAGGGTTTTGGGGTTTAGGGTTTATATAGGAGTTATTTGGGGATATTATAGGGGTTGTATAGGTTTAAGGGTTTTGGGGTTTAGGGCCCAGCTATTAGGGTTTAGGGTTTAGGGCTTAGGGTGGGTTAAGGGTTTAGGGAGGGTTTCAGGCTTAGGGTGGGTTTGGGGTTTAGGGTTTAGGGTTTAGGGTTTACAGTTTAGGGTTTTTAGGGTTTACATTTTAAGGCCACCACCCTCATATTGAATATTTCGCGTGCAATATACTGTGATGGATTAGGAATATC
>CAJNIZ010026236.1:6989-23925 GCA_905231905.1 Symbiodinium pilosum | reverse complement strand
CGTCAAAAACGATGACAGTTACGAGGATGACGACCCCGGTGGCCCCATCCCTGTGAATGTTGACATTTTTGAAGCATTTGGGGGGGATACCATGGAGGGGGGGGGGGGAACGCGGAGCGCGGACGCATGTAGGGGCTATGTAGCGGTTCTATGGGGTTAGACCCGGGTATATAAGGATCATGGAAACCAAAATGGAGACTACTATTTAGGGTTTGGCAGTCCAAAAGTTCAGGGTTTAGAGCTTATAGGGTTTAGGGATTAGGGTTCAGGGTTTAGGGCTCGTCGGGTTTAGGGTGTAGAGCTTGTAGGGTTTAGTTTTAGGATTCAGGTTTTGGCGCTCATAAGAAAGATCAGGTTTTAGTGTCTAGAATTTAGGATTAAGTGCTTTGGGTTTCAGGTTTAGGGGTTCAGGGTCTAGCATACACCGCAAATAGGAAATGGAAGTTTACATATAAAGTAGGTATATTTTGCGCGTTTGAGGGGGATTGTCATGTAGGAGCCAAAAACTCAGATCGGGGGATTTGTATCGTAGAGCTATATGGAGGTTGCCTAAAATTAGAGGTACCATTTTGGGGGGTCCCCATAGTAAGGATTATAGTTGATTGGGGTCTGTATACGGGTCCCCCTATTTAGGGAAACTACCATATGTTCATATGCAACATGTTACAAGGAAATCATGCTTGCAATTACTGAGGGTTCTACATTGGAGTTTAAGAATTTGTGGCTAGGGGTCAAGGGTTCAGGGTTTGGAGGTTAGGGTTTGGGTCTAGCATTTACGTTTCGCTACATAGGGTTTGCAGTGGATGGTTTAGAGCTGAGGGTTTAGTTTAGGATTTAGGCCTTCGGATTACGAACTTATAGTGGCTGGACTAGGATGTCTATGAACACCCACTTGGCGGAGTACATGCAATCCTGCGCGTCCCAGAGCAAGTGCAAGCTCTTGTAAGGCTCAGGGCTTACAGAGCTCAGAGCTAAGTCATGGCAAGCGGCAAGAGCAATCCACCAGCGGTCTGCACCATGCCAAGACGGAATTCACTCTCATGCAGTATGCCTTGCCGTGCATTGACCTGCTAAGTTAAACAATATACGCCATCTCGCACGTCCTGACACTGTCGGCATGTGCACCTGACTTAATCCATTTAACATCTACACAGAAAGGATGACCCTAAACCCTAAACCGCATCCCATTCAGTGAGCCCTATCTGGTCTTCTTAGACCACGCTCCAACCTGGACCCAATGTAGCTCCTTTTTGGGGTATAAGGATGAGGGTTTAAGGGATTAGGGTGTAAGGCATTTGGGGTTTAGGGATTATGGTTTAGGGATTAGGGTTTAGGGATTGGGGTTTAAGGCATTGAGGTCTAGGGATTAGGGTTAGGGTTTAGGGATTGGGGTTTAGGTTCAAGACCCTACTTTTGCGCTTTGCCAAAAGTAGCCTCTCATTTTGGGTAATCGAGCTTAGCAGGTACACCCTGAACCCCAAACCCCAAAATCCGAAACCCAAAAACCTAGACGCTTAAACCCAAAAAAACAACGAAAACCTAAAACCCTAAACCCCTATATAAACCCTAAACCATACGTCCGAGATAACCTCATATCGTCCCCATAGCCCCTTTAATCCCCTCCTTTAACCCCCCCACCCCCTAATAATGTAGACCCCTAATTCATAAACCCCACCCCTTGATGGGGATTGTACTGGGGATCCTAATATTAAGGCCCTTAAAGGGATGGGGTTTATTAATCATGGGTCTACATTACTATATACTCCCAATATACTGTAATATACCACAATGGGGAATATTTCATATTTGGGGGGGGGGGCTAAACCCTAAACCCTAATCATAACCCCTAGATACTCCTTTGAGGGTGGGAGGGTTTACTCGGAATGCATTACAAGGATCAAAACCCAGAAGCCGACCGGCCTTTGCTTCCACATCTTTCAACACGCCTTGGCAAATCGCCTCAGCAACTCCCAACTTTGAGAACTTTATGCGGTTTTAGGGTACAGGGTTTGGGGTTTGGGTTTGGGGGTTTAGGGTTTAAGGTTTAGGGTTTAGGGTTCAGGGTTTAGGGTTTTAAAGTTTAGGGTTCAGGATTTGGGGTTTAGGGTATGGCATACGGGATGTAAGGTATACATGGGGTTAGGGTTTGGCGCTGAGGGCTTGCGGGTTAACGAAGGGTCCCTTGGAAGGGGATGCAGGGGCCATACAGGCGCCATGTGGGGGATATCTGGGTCTGTATAAGGCACGTAGGGGTATGTATATCATAGGTATGGGGAACCACATGGAAACGTCGCCGAAAAAAAAAATGGCTATAAGCTCACACAGGTAACTGATGCCCTCAGCTTTCTGATATACCCGTTTAAGGTTTAGGGTATAGAGTTCCACAAACAGGTGGCCCCAATGTAGACCCCGATATACTGCAGTCCTGATCTTAGGGACTCCCAAAAAGAGGCCCCTGCTTTTGGAAAGACGCATGTACACCGAATACACTAGGATCCTGATCCCCGTGCCCCAAAAGGAATAAACCCAACACAAAAGAACTGGACCTGAAACTGCGGCCTAATCAAGTCCTAGCACTCCTGGAAAGCAGTAACCCCCTCCCGCTGAGATCAAACCTACCCGGCCCCTGCTATTAAATCTTCCCATTCTGGTAGATTGTAATATATACATATATATTGGGAGGGGTGGGGTGGTTTAATGCAAGGCAACGGGGCTAATTAGTAATAACCATGATGACAATGGCAGAGGACCTATAAAATCCTAAACCCCTCTGCCGTAAACTCGCAACCTGCAACCCTAAACCTCAAACCCCAAGCCCTAAACCGCAAACCCTACACCTTAAACCTTAAACCCTAAACCCTTAAACCCTAAACCTCAAACCCTACACCCTAATCACCCAAAACCTGAAACCCTAAACCCCGTTGAGACAGCCTACAGAATCTCAACCCTCCGGGATGCAGACTTGGTGTGTGGAGCTAATGCTTGAAGCCTGCAAAGGTGTTGGGGCTCGGGGTTTAGGGTTTAGGGTGTTTAGGGCTTTGGGTGTAGGGTGTTTAGGGTTTAGGGTGTAGGGTGTTTAGGGTTTAGGGTGTTAAGGGTTTAGGGGCGCGCGCCGCCTGCAAGATGTCATCTCCGAAATGACAGGCGGCGACAGCCAATGGAGAGGTAAGGGCAGCGGGCTTCATTAAGAGAAGGGCAATGGCGAGAATAACTAAGAGACCTTCAGGGGAATGGCGATGCAAGGTCGGTGTACAATTTTCAGAATAACAACTACCGAAAAACTTTCAGCCGCCTGACTCTGGGGGCCTAAAGACTTTTGGGGCGGAGAATCGCCAAGATACAGAAGGGATACCGGAGTAGAATAATGAGGGTGTCACTGCCTGTCCTTACCACCAAGAAGACTAAACTTACTGGGGCTTTAGTAGGGAATACGGGAACGTGTTATATAGGGATTATATGGGGATTAGATTCCCTTCTTCCCTACTAAGAACCCAGTAGGTACATCCTAAATGCTACAAGTCATGAAACTTGGAGGGAATTGGAAATCTTTCTCAACACTCCTCAGCCAGTGTATCTCGTGAAGAGAACGACAGCCTGCAGCGTACATCTAGTAACAGCCTGCAAGCGGGTTGCTATTCTGGGCTATGTAGGCTACTGAAACTGTTATCTTACTTACCATTACAGGGTGGGAGCACGAAACAAGAAATGCCATCGTTCAGCACACATTTCGAGGAGGGGACCCCATAATTGAAGAGACGAGAAACCCTGAACACAAAACAGTTCCTTTGACACGCCATGAGGTCCAGATACTGCTCTTCCCTCAAACTAACATGGGAGTTTCTCAAAAAGGGGGGGGCCCTAGGGACCCCAAAGGGTATAGAGGGATTATAAGGGGATTATATAGGGCCCCCTTAAGGCATTACATAGGGGAATACCCACATCCTAGGGTTTAGGTTTGTCCCAGATAGCCAGCCTTTGCTAGGACAGGAGTCGTTTCCAGGCTCTTCTTGGGATTCCGTGCTAGGTCAGGGTGGGGTGGGAAGATTATCCGCTTGCGGCTCTTATACACAACATGCATACAATATGCTGTTAAGTATATAGGGCCTTGCCCTAAAACCCTGCTTGAAGCCGCGAGTCCAGTCTTCAAAGCTCCTGCCCCATTTCGAAGGCTCCCGAACCTTGGGTCCCATAGTAGGGCTTAGCGTTGTTGGCCAGAGGGGACTGTAGGTGACCTTAGCAAACCTTGGAGGGCCCAAGGAGGCCTTAAGGGGCCTCGGGGACCTCAGCAAAGTTCTCCGTGAAAACCCTAGGGAACCTTAACCTGAACCCTAAACACTTACCCTAGCCCTAAGCCCTGAACCCTATGGACCCTGAACTCCAAAATCCTTGCAACTTCCCTAGAAGAAGTGGCATGGCACCTCTGCATCCAGACCAGGAGGCGCAGCAGGGAACGGTCTCAGAAGTTAGGCTTAGGGTTTAGGGTTTAGGGTTTAAGGATCTTCAAGCCTAAGGTTTGGGAAACAGCTTTAGGGCTGAGGCTTAGAAGTAAACACTTTCAGGCTTAGGGCTTAGATTGAGGAAGAGGCTTTAGGGTTTAGGCGTTAGGCGCTTGAAGGTTTATGATGAAGAGCACGTGGGATGAAGTGCTGCGGGCGTAGGATTACGGGTTTGGAGTTCAGCTTAAACTTACAGATGCAGGTTTAGGATTATTGGCGTCAACGTTGGTGTTCAGGGTTTAGGGATTTGGGGGTCTAGGGTGAGTCTTCGGCAGAGGGTTTGGTTTCGGGTCTGGGGCGTAGGGTGAGGAATCTTCCGCTCAACGTGGTGCATGTACAAAGCAGCCTTCCAGTTTGCAAGGGGAGATTGATCCCTAAACCCTAATCCCTAAAACCGAATCCCCAAGTTAAAAACCCTAATCCCTATAAGCCTTCAACCCTAAAACCCCTTAGTGGAAATTCTCAGAGTAGAGTTCGGGGTTTAGTGCTTAGGACTGGGGGTTTGGGATTCAGCTTTAGGCTTTCGGCTTGAGGGCTCGGAGTGAAACTGTTAAAGAGGTTTTGGGTTACGGACTTGGGGTTTAGGAGTTAGGGCTTAGGATTTAGGGTTTAGGACTTAGGGCTTGGGGTTAGGGTTTAGGGCTTCGGATTTAGGATGTAGGGTTTAAGATTTGGGGTTTGGCAGGAAGTTGTGAGAATTGGACCATTTCTGGTATGTCTAGGTGCGCCACGAGGCTCTGCAATTCAAGGGAGGAGTATAGGTTCAGGGTTGAAGGTTTAGGGTTTAGGGCTTCCAAAATCTTAAGCCCTCAAACCCTGCACCTTCAATCCCAAACCCTACATCCCCATCCCTGAAACATAAAACTCAAATCACCAAAAAAACAGCTCCCCAAAAACACAACCCTGGGGGCTACTTGGGAGTTCACTGGACTCAGGAAGTAGGTTCATGCTGGGGATGACTGGGTTATGAAAGACTTATTGTATTACTGAGTCCACCCTCTAAAAGCCTTAATTTACCTCCAGTTAGCAAGGAATGAAGGACTGAACAAATCATATGATAACTACTATACTTCTGAGGAATATATACATAAGAACCACGAAGTATAAGTTAAAAGCATCCATCCTAAACCCTAAGCCCTCAACGCCAAACCCTCAACCCTAAAACCTCAACGTGAATATCCAAAACCTTCCCAAGGACTGCCTCTGAGCCTGGATCTTAGGGTTTAGGGCTTAGGATTTAGGATTTGGGTTTAGGGCTTAGGGTATGGGGTTTAGGATTTAGGGTTTAGTGTTTAGGAGCTAGGGTTTAGGATTTAGGGTTTAGACCCTAAACCCTAAACTGTTGGGCTCTAGGGGAGACAGCAGACTGAGAGTGCGGCGGGCTTTACTTACTGTACCTCTGGTTAGCGAGGAATGAAGCAAGGGATCCTGAAGTAATCCCTATATAACCCGCAAAAAATACAGCCAATTCCACGTTCTTTTCCATGCCTCCATTCCCTGCCAGACACAAAGGCTGAGGGCTCAGGGTTGAGGGTGAGATTGCCTGATGATAATTTGGGATTTTCCTATATACCTAGAACCAGGGCCCTAAAACTCCCTATATGCACCTGGAAAAGCCCTATACAAACACTACTCAAAATCCCTATATACTCCCAATGGATCCTATACAATTCCTATAGCCCTTACATAATGCAGATAAGCCCTTTCCCCATGTAAACCCCCGCAGCAGCTTGCAGGGTACCGCGCATAGCACGGTCGTTCGCAGACTGAGCCTTAGGCATGCAAAAAGGGAGGTTGCGCCTGCTTTCGTGTGAAGGCCAAGGGTTTATGGTTTAGGGATTAGGGGAGGGTTTAGGGATTAGGGATTTAGGGTTTAGGGATGAGGTGAGGGTTTAGGGTTTAGGAATTTCAGAGTGTAGGGATTGGGGCTTTGGGTTTTGGATTCGGGATGCGGTGAATACTTCTCCGTTGTTAGGATAGCCAATTCAGCGGGCGTACGAATATCAAATTCTGAAGAGCCGCAAGAAACACACATCTCATTACATAGGATTTTCTGAGACACCGGATTCGCAACGACTCACAGAACTCGAATCATGACCCACCCAAAAGCCTTCCATATGCATGTGTGTATATATATACACACATACACATGTTCTGACATTTGCCGAGTGCTTGCTGGAAAACTTTGACTTTGTTTTGAATTTGTGGCTCAAGCGCTAATCCTTTAAGCCATGCAGCCTAGACTCCCAAACCTGAACCCTAAACCCCAAACCCTGAACCCTATGCATGCCCCAATATACTATAATGGTTTCCATTTTCTTTTCCATTATCCCAATACCCTAACCCTCCACCCGAAACCCTGGCACTCCCCAAACTTGCGCAGAAGACCTGCAGAAACTCTACCCAGTTTGGGTTTGGATGTAATTTAAGGGTTTAGGGATTTTGGGGTTTTAGGGCTTAGCTGGGGATTGGGGATTTGGGGTGAACCGCGTTAGCAAACTCCTTCCACGTCCCCTTCCGCATCTCAAGAGGCTCCGAAATCCGCAAATAAAACTAGGTGTTTCCATTTTCTTTTCCATGACTCCCTATAGTTTGGATCTAGTCCCTACATAATCCCTACATAACTCCTTAAATAACCTAATAGCTTCCAGGCTTCCATTTAGTGGAGGTTATACTAATGAATGCATGGCTGGAAGCAGCAGTGGCACAGAAGGCCGCAGAAGAAGGCTGCACAGCACACACATGACACAGGCAATGAGAGGAGGGGTGGGCAAGTAGGGAAGAAACACATTATGGCTATTGGGGTTATATAGGTGTTATATTGAGGTTCTATTAGGGTTATACAGGGATTATGTAATGAAGGGAAGGAAGGGAGCAACAAGAAGTCAGTGGCGAACAGGACCGGTCGCTCGTGATGGGAGGGCGGGCGCAGGGCTGCGCCCTGTTAGTGCCCTCTCCGGGTCCCTGCACCGTAGCCGCATCCACCAAACAGCCGCGTGACCCACAGGCTATACATACCTGTAACCGGATTTTGACCTGAGTGTTTCTTTACTGTGCAAGGTGATTACGGGAAGGTGGGTGGCGTTGCGCATCACTGTTCGCATGACCAAGACGAGCACCGTGAAAACTTTCAGCCCCTAAACGCCAAACCCGAAAGAAACGACCTTACACTAATACCTCCAGGTTTCGGGATTCAAAGGGGTGATGCGGAGCTTAGTTAGGGCTTAGGATATCCAGGGAAATATCCAGATGTAAGGGAACAATGCGAAATCAACTTGAGAAGAAGATGCAAGATGAAATGGAAATTTGGGATTTATAGGGATCTAGTCCACTTGGCAGGGAGCTGTATTATGGGCCTCCATGTCTGTTTGGAGGATGGCAACCCCTGGACACTAAACCGCAATGCTGAATCCTAGACCCGTTTAAGACTGACGGGCGCCGCGCAGCATGTGGGCAACTGGGCTAAATGACATATCAAAATCACCGCTTAGGGTTGGTGCATTCCTGAAGAGAAGAATGTTCCCCCCAATAAATCAAACCCTTCTTCAAGAACGCACCCGAAAGCTTTGGACACATAAGCCGTAAGCATGCAAGCCCTACCGCCTAGGCATTTAGGGCCTCGTCCAGTGAGTTTGTGCTATTCTTACAGTTTGGGGTTTAGGCTTCGCATCTCTACCCTGAACCCCGATACCCTAAACTTCCAAACTGTCAAACGCTAAGCCCTGGCTCCTAAAATATGTGTTTAGGGTCCAAGGGGTTAAGGGTCTGGGGCATTCTAAGAGCCCTAAACTCCTACGATGAACTCTGAACTGACAAGTCACAACATGAACCCAGCAAATCATAATGCTTACCTTTCTCATGGGCAATGGGGCAGTGGATGCCTTACTGTACTTGTTCCTGTCTAGTCCTGTAGAATAGTACCACATAATATCTACCTGTCCTTCCCCACTCCCCCGCAAGCATCCGTAGTCAAAAGTTACAATTACAGGATCCTACAGAGGCTTAGCCACTACCCAGTGCATGCGAAAATTCCTGACTTGCAGGTCCTACTACTGGTTTAGGGTTTAGGGTTTCCTACTACTTCCGAAGCCCAGAGTATTTAACGCAAAGTTCCGGCTTTAATAGTTACTAAAGCTCCTGCGGGACCTCGGCATACTAGAATGCACTACTTCCCTGGGAATACTGAACTTGGGCGCATGCAGGGCTTTAGCAGCAACCCTACCAGAAACCCTAGGCCCTAAACCCTGAACCCTCAAGCCTAGACCCTACATGAACCCTGGATGCCCTGACTTTTTGGACATACCCTACAGAAACCATAATACAAGAATTTCAAGCAGGAAGAACTTTCAGGTTCCAGGAAGCTTTCGACTCCAAAGCCTAAACCCTAAACCCCAAACCCCAAACCGTAGACCCAAAACCTTGAACCCTAAACCCCAAAATCTTAAACCCCAAACCCTAAACCCCAAACCCTAGACCCATTTTGCAGATCAAAGGTGCCATTCTTCACGGCAAGGTTGCCTGAGCTTCTACCCAGTCTCAGGGTTAAGGGGTCTAGGGTTTAGTGGTTTTGGTTTTAGGGGTTTAGGGTTTAGGGGTTTGGGTTTTAGGGGTTTAGGGTTATGGGTTTAGGGTTGTGGGTTTAGGAGTTTAGGGTTTTAGGGGTTTAGGGGTTCAGGGCTCAGGGTTTAGGGTTGAGGGCTCTGCAGGGAAAAGCTGTCAGGGTTTTAAGGGGGGGTGCAGGGATCAAGGGTTATGGAACTCGTTTCAAAGGAGTGTGAACCCATTTTAGGGTGTAGTTTGGGGTGTGTAGGGAGGAGCCGGTTCAGGAGGCTGTAAGGTGTAGGGGCAAAGGGTTGAAGCATTGAGGATTTGGGTTTCAGGCTTTGACGGTTGAATGGCTTTAGGTTCAGAAGTTAGGGTTCAGGGGCCAGAAGTTTAAGGACCCTAAACCCTAAACCCCCTAAGCCCTAAACCCTAAACCCCCTAAAGAGTTATGGCCTCAGAGCTTCGAGGCTTGGGGCTTAAGAGTTGGCAGCTGCTCGAGAATTTGCTCGGGGACTAGGGACTAGTGATTCAAGGTGTATCAAAGGAGGCAGGTGTAGGGGTTGGAGTTGGGGGCTTTTGGGTTAGAAGTTATGCGAGTTTCGGATTTAGGGTGTAGATCTCATCAGTATATCGACCCTAAACCCTATACCCTGCTTATGGGAGAGTGGGGTGTGGGGACAATAGCTCTACCCGGATCTGAGGGTTTAGGCTATAGGTGTTGGGGGCTTTGGGCTTTGAGTGCAGGCTTTTGGGGTTGAGGTGCCCTGAACCCTAAACCCGAAACCCCAATCCCGAAACCCGAAACCCTAAACCCTAAAACCTAAACCCATTGCAGATGAAAGGTTCGTTACAGGGACCATCACTTCTCTGATATTATCCTATCCATCCTAAGAATAACCCTTGCAACCGCAAAGGATACCCTAGCAAATCCCTTTGAGACCCCTTCATGCCACAGGTTTAGGGTGCCGGACTTAGTGTCATTATGTTGGGACAGGGTTTAGGCCTTAGGGTTTTGGAGCCTACGGACGTGACAAGAATGACCTTGGCTCCTGCTCACTGTCCTCGTCGCTCTTCCATTAATCTCACAATTTCTCGAGTTGAAGTATACAGGGTCATGGGTGTAAACCCTAAACCCTAAACAGGAAGTTGTCCATCACCCGTGGTTTCTATGACAACCATACTTGCCAATGACCCATTGCTGTGGCGTTGGACCTTACGGAACCTTCCCTGCATCCTAAACCATCAACCTTTTAGGGTTTAGGGTTTGGGGTTTTAGGGTTTAGAGTTTTAGGGTTTAGGGTTGTAGGGTTTAGGGTTGTAAGGTTTAGAGCAAACCCTCAAACACCATGTCTAAAAGCAATACCCCTCCGTTGCACTAGCGGGTTTTCGCTGACATGTCCAGTTCATCTTTAGTCGGTTCTCCACTCACCAAACCCAAATCTCGAGCACCCGAGGAAGCCCGCAACCCTATGCAATGCAATCTTGCCCCATTATAGATACACCTATCTCTATATCCCCTAGATAGAAACCTTTGAAGAGGGGCTTCAAACTGCGAACCCCAGAATCCCCAACCCAATAAATCATATCCCTACAGATCTCTATAGATCCCTATCTTCCGATTTGAAGGAATCTAAAAACCCTCAACCCTGTACACAACCCCTACATCACCCTACATTAGCAAAACAGCGGCTAGGATGGGAACCAAAAATCCGTTGAACCCTAAACCCTAAACTTTAAACCCTAAACCCGCAAACTTGAACCCTAAACCCTAAACTTCAACACCCTAAAGCCTAAACCCTAAACCCCTAACCCTAAGCCCTGAACCTTAACCGAGCACATGGCTGGTGCAGGGCCGCGCTGTCCGAGGCTGGCTATGAAGCAAAAAAAATCCACGGTCAGCGCGGGGGTGCATGATATATTGGGGTTAGGGTTTAGAGTTCAGGGTCTAAACTTTAGGGTTTAAGGTTGAGGGTTCAGGGTTCAAGATTTTACGGATTTTGGGTTTAGGGTTTACAGTTCAGGGTTTAAACTTTAGGGTTGAAGGTTTAGGGTTTAAGGTATAAGGTTTACGGTTGAGGGTTTAGGGTTCAGGACTTTGCGGATTTAGGGTTGCGGCTTAGGGCTATTAATACGATCACAAGTACTTCAGGGGTACTACTACTGTTACTGTTACTGTTACTGTTACTGTTACTGTTACTGTTACTGTTACTGGTACTGTTACTGTTACTGTTACTGTTACTATTACCTTTTGATAAGCATGTTCACGTTGACTATTACTGATATGTGGGGTTGTTGGGGGTTATATGAATTATGCAGGGATATACCGGAATGTAAATGTTCGTATACACACATAGCTTCTGAGGTTTAGGCTTACAGATTAGAAAAGCTACCCTAAACTCTAAACCCCAAGCCATGGGTTCAGGGTTTAGAGTGGTTTAGGGTCTGATGCAAGAAGAATCGTCCGAGAGTAAGGCCCGTAAAACCCCAGGGTTTCGGGTCTGGGGTTTGGGGTCTGCGGTTTGAGGTTTCGGGTTTAGGGTGAGTGGTGCCACATTTCGTTCACCCACCAAAGATTCCCTTGAGGGGTCGTATATATCTACAGCACGTAGAGCTGCGGCGTATAGGGGTTGGGCGTTGGAGTTCACAGCAATGCTTTTCGTGGTGGAACCAGTAAAGATCACTGTTTTAAGGTTATGTTAGAGTGAGACTAGACTATCCCACTATGTATGCTACTTGCTTGGAGATAGGGCTTATCAGGTCCAGGGCCTTGGGTTGGGTTGAGGGCTTAGGGCTTAGGTCTTAGGGTATAAGGTTTAAGGTCAGTTGAAGCTTAAGGGTTTGCGTTGGGTAGGGTCATTACTTCTTAGGCTTCAAGACCAGAAGCCCAAAACGAAAAATCCCAAACCTTAACTCCTACACCCTAGGCGCTTTCCTGGGGAACAGTATTTGTGGTAGGATGGCTATTTCTAAGTCCGAAGGAACCCTACATGTACACTCACCAGAAACCCTCTTCAACCCTCTACTCGCATGCACTCACTAAAAGCAGAAAAGCAGAAAGAAAACCACATGTAGATGCGTTTGGGGGGCGTGCGAAGCCAACGCCACTAAAGATGCACCGAGAATCCCAAGCCCCCAAACTAAGAACCAGGACCCTCCTTGTACCCTTAATCGGAGATATATGGTCCCTAATACTGGGTACTTAGGCCCTAATAGAGGGTAGGAGGAGGGTCTAGGAAATCAATGTCTATGGCCCCATCATAAAGTCCAAAGCTGAACCTTCCTAAGCCCTAAACCCTAAGCCCTAAACCCCCTAAACCCTAAGCCCTGAACCCTAAGCCTTAGCCCTGAACTCTAAACCCTCTCCTTGAACCCAAAAAGCTGAATCTGGAACACCAAAAAAGTCCAGGCTTTGAACCCCATAATTGCCACTTGCACCTGAAGCCCGCACGATCTAGGGTCCAGAGCTAAGAGTTTAGGGTTTAGGGCTTGGGTTGTAGGGTTTAGGGTTTACGGTTTAGTGGTTTAGGGTTTAGGGGTTTAGGGTTTAGGGCTTAGGGTGTAGGCCTTTTGCGTTTAAGCTTTGGGGCTCAGGGTCCCTAAACCCCAAACCTCACATCTACCATGAGCCTCGATGACCACCCCATACCCCAACAACTTGAACCTTTACGCCGGGATTAAGGAACAGGGTGTAGGGCCAAAATACGGTTTATATAGAAATGTTTAGGGTTTTGGATATAGGGTTTAGTGTGTAGGGTTCAGTCATCAGGGGATTTGCCCACCCCCAAACCGTGGAACCCACATAGCCCCCTTCCAGAACCACGAAAGTCTCCGCAGGTATCCCCTTTCAGGAGGCATCTTAATTGGAGGGATGGCACACCCTGAGCCCAAAAGCCCATCAACTTGACCGAAAGCTCCATATGATTGGGGACCCTAAAATTTAGGGTAGGGTTTGGGGATTAGGGACCCCAGAGTTTAGGGTTTACGGACCCTAGGGTTTAGGGCAGTCTCGGCAGCCACTACTTCTTGGAGGCCAATTCCCCTAAACCCCAACTTCTAAAACCCCACGCCCCAAACTTTACGCCCTGCGCCCAGAGGCCTGAACTCCTAAACCCTACAATCCTATGTACTCCTCTAGACCCCAGGTTCCATGTCGTATTCCATGCATTTTCCATTTGATTGTCAACTTGGTTCTCCTTTATTCTGAAGCCTTAATCCCTGGAATTGAAACCCTTTTCCCTATAAACCCTTACATGATTCAAGACTCCATGACACTTTCCATGTGGCTTTCATTTGGCATCTACAAACAAATCATCCCTCAATCCTGAACCCTTACCCTGAAAACCTATGGCCATCAAAGACCCTGAATCCTCTACCTTTCCCCGACAATAGGACCCCCCTAGATAAAATAATTGTTCCCAGCAATGTATAATAGTCTCTGTCGGGGGGTAACCATTACAGGGGCAGTGGGTGCTTGTTATTAAGTAGGGGGAGAAAAGCCTCAAAGCCTAAGCCGTTTAGCCGAAACCCTAAATCCAGAATAAAAAGCAAGCCCTTAACCCTACGACCTAAACGCCAAACCCTAGACCTTGAACCCCTCCTTCACCCCAAGCCCCACTTCAATCCCTAGATCCGGACCCCCTACCCTTTCCACCAGAAGATCTAGAAAGTAAAGTAGAATCCCCAATGTGGCACCTTGTGCTACTATGAGATTATTTCCAGGAATCCTCAAAGGGGATCTACCAAAACCCTAAAACCTTATTTCCTAAACCCTAAACCCCAAAGCCTAGACCCTCAACCCCAAAACTGCTGAACCGTAAACCCTAACACCCTAAAACCCTGAACCCTAAACCTGGGCTGTGCGGTCATCGCCTTTTTTCCCTCAGGTGCTCCGCTCAAAGGCCTCTTCCTCGGCTAGCTTCGCTTCGATCTCGGAGCCTCGTTAAGAGTGGAGGAGGTTCTAAGGTTTAGGGATTTTGGGGGTTAGGGTTCTAGGAGGGATAGGGGCTTAGCCTTTACGCAAGGTTCAGGATGCAGGGTTTAAGGCTCAAGGTTTAGGGCTTCGGGCTTAGGGTTTTAGGTTTCGGGTTTAGGGCTTGGGGGTTCCCATAAGCAAGAGGCCCCAGAGATGTAGACCATAATATACCACACTAAACTCTAAACCCTACATCCAAAGCAACAATTCCTAGCACGCAGAACCCAAAGCTCCAAACCCTGAACCCTTTTTCTGAGCATGTGAGATAGAATCTAAACTCCTAGTATCCCCCCTAAAAAACCCTATTATGGGGTTTAGGGTTTAGGGCCTAAGCTCCAAGTATCCCCGCGAATAAGCCCTGATTATAATACTCCCCTATATAATCCCCCACATAGCCCCGTTTAAGGAGTTTAGACTACAGCTCAGGTAAGCTCTTACAATAGGCTTGCTTCATGCCCAGGCACGCTCGCTCTTTGTGGCTCCGGCCTTCTCACCGAGGAGGACCTTTCTGCTTTACGGTGTGGGGGTTTAGGGTTTAGGGTTAAACCCTAAACCGAGAGTTTAAGGCTTAGCTTTTGGCTTCTAAGCTTATAGTGGAGCAAAAAGTGGAAAATGACATGGACACTGGGACACTAGAACATATCGGAACTTGCAAGGATGCAACAGGTTTAGGGCCGCAAGGATTTAGGGTCTAGGGCTGCAGGGGTAGAGCCGTGATTACTAAACCCCCTTCATTTAAGGGCCCTAATATTAGGATCCCTATTATAATTCCCATCAAGGGTAGGGGGGATATTAATTCGGGCCCAAGGTAAGAAAAACCTTCAGGTTGAGCGCCTTGAGGCTTGGGATTTCGGCCCGTTTGACCCTGACTCGTGAGGTCCTCCATGAAGAGTTACAATCTCCAAAGCAAGAACCAACACGGTAACATTCACAATAAGAGTAGATCATGCGGAACTCCTCTAAATATCCCGAGTACATACCTTGTTCAAAATAATAATGGCTGTAGTAGGTTTTGAAAAACAATATCATATCTAACAAAGAATTCCATGTAATATCCCAATTACACACCCCATAACTGCGTTGAAAACTCACCCCTCAAGCCTAAATCCTAAACTTTTAGGCCCTCAACCACAAACCTTAGACCATAAGCCCTAAATTTGAACCATAAGCCCCACACCCTGAGCCCTAACCCTAAGCCCTAAACCCTGAACCCTAAACACTGAGCCCTAAACCCCAAACCCTAAGCGAAAAACCCTAAGCCTTAAACTTAAACCCTAAACCCTAAACCCTAAACCCTAAAACCCTAACTAAACCCCAAAACAAGCCAAGGGGCCAGGCATCCCGAAACAGAAAACCCTACATGACCCCTTGGGAAGCCATATGAGCTGTGGTCTAAGCCGCTTCAAGGAGGTTATATGGGGGATTCTCAAAATCATGGTCCCTTTTTAGGTCCCTATTATAATACGGGGCCTAAAACGGGGCCTAATTTAGGGGACCCAAAAAGGGACCATAATTTTGACAATCCCCCATATGGGGGGTTATGTAGGGAGTATTATAGGGCTTATTGAGCACTATAGCTCATATGTATACAGTGTAGTGTTTAGGAATTTAGGTGCTTCTATGGTTTAGGGTTATGGGGCTTGGGATCTAGGGTTTAGGATGTAGGGCTTGAACTTCGGGATTTTAGGGTTAAGCTGGAGGCATGGGGTGTATTCAGGCAACTATACAAGGCCAAATTAAATCATTCTCATGAACTCCATGGAAGCGGAAACTACCAAATGAGTATTCGCGAACAACGCGGCTTAGAATTCAGAACTCAGGGATAACAAGGGCTCTCTGTCCAGAAGCCCACAAGATACTTGAATCCATGTTAAAGCCAAACCGCGACGCTTAGTGTGTCTGTAGCCCTAAACCCTAAACTCTAAACCCTAGCAAGGCCTCTCGACAAATCTGCGGGATCTCCCCCTCGGATCCAAGATAGCTTGGTAGTTCGGGTTGAGGAGTTGAGGAGCTGAAAGTTTAGGTTTAGGGTTCAGGGTTTAGGGCTTAGGTTTTAGGTCTTAGGGTTTAGGGTTTAAAGTTTTGGCACACGGGGTTGGAGGGCTGAAAGTTTTGAGTTGACAGTTTGGAATGCTGGGATTGGGGCTTGGGGTCTTAGAGGTCAAGGCTTGGAGTGTTTTGGGGGGGGGGGTCGGGCTTTAGTTTTGACCATGGAGAACTTTAGGCCCTCAACCCTACAAGCCCTAAACCCTAAATCCTTAATCCTAAGCCCTAAACTAAACCCTAAACCCTAAACCCTGAGCCCTGAGCCCTGAGCCCAAAACCCCGAACCCTTAAACCCCTAAACCCCGTCTCCATTTTCTTTTCCATTATCCCTATATAACCCAATAAACCCCAATAAACCCCTATAAAACCTTATAAAATCCCATAAAACCCCCTAAACCCTCAACCCTAAACCCTAAACCCTAAACCCTAAAGCCTAGGACTTGCAGTGACGCGCTTCGACATTCGGAGCATAAGTCTTTTGTTGCCGTAAAAGGGGTTAAGGAAAGGGTATTTATGGGGATTGTGGGTTTAGGGTTTAGGGTTTAGGGGTGTAGGGTTTAGGAGGGTTTAGGATTTAGGTTTTAGGGTTTAGGGGTATATATGATCCAGGGTTGCTACCTCCCCCCCCCCATGGTATGGTCCCCCGTCCCCCCTGTGGAATCTGTGGGTTCTCTCCTTCTTTGTCGCACCTAGGCTGTGTTGGTGATTCCCCCCTCCCCCCTACTGTGGTTCCTGTGGTTCTGGTGGGTGGTCGTGTCCATGTGGTTCTGCTCCTTCCCCCTGTGGCCTGTGGTTGTTGTTGTCCTGTTGTGCTGGTGGTTTTCTCCCCCATGTGAGAGGCAACCTGCGCATTACTGTCCTCTCTACAGTACAGACA
>CAJNIZ010026225.1:49373-79051 GCA_905231905.1 Symbiodinium pilosum | reverse complement strand
AACAGTGGCCAAAAGGTGGGAAATCTGCCGGAAAAGGTCAGCCCTGGGTTGAGGATTTTGGGTTTTGGGTTAAGGCTTTTATGGTTTTAGGGTTTAGGGTTCTAGGGTTTAGGGTTTTAGGGTTTAGGCTTCTAGGGTTTAGGGTTTTAGGGTTCAAGGTTTAGGGTTTAGGGTTTTAGAGTTTAGGGTTTTGGCCATTCTGTCAAGGCCCCCTTAAAGAAGCTCATAGTGGATTTAAAAGGCTGCGGTTTTGGGTGTAGGGGACTTCCCACTTATGCCCTCCCTGGCTGGACTTATGTAGGGTATTCCAGTAAGTAGAAGGTTCTAAGCCGAGCTATAAGTAGTTACTAAGTCCGATGAACCTCCAGGTCGAGTTTAGGGGTCAGGGTTTGGGTTGAGGGTTTAGTTAGGTTCCAGGTTTTATGGCTTAGGATTTAGGGTCCAGCGATTGACGTTTACGTGGTGGGTTGAAGGTTTAGGGGGTTTGGGGCTTATTTACCCAAACCGATATCAATGTGTGGAAGATTGGTAGGGCCTTCATGCTTTCAGGCCGTACTTTCATGAGAGCCCAAATATGCCAGGCTTAGCAACCTTCTCATATAGGTCTGATATGTAGAGGGAAGACCATCAAGCATTAAGGGGGGTAAAGGATTCGGGCTTAGGGGTTTAAGGATTTGGCTTTAGGGATCAGACATCAAGGTTTTCTTCAAGTGTCGGATACGGCGAGCATATCGTTTATTGGGGTGACCTCAAGGAAATACATGCCTGGCATTCGGCACTGTTGGTCGTCCTTGGCACTTAGTAAAATGTCTCGCATCGGGCTTAGAGCTTTGAGCTTGGAGTTTGGGGTTTGGGGGTGTAGAGCTTCAGATTTGAAAGCGTTTGGTGCTTCAGGGCGTAGGGACGGGTTCTTGAGTAATAGTCTGGTCAGGTTTTAAAAATCCAGCACTGCCTTATCATGCCAGCCTCACGAGGATTGGCATGGAGCCCTCCAGGGATTCCCACAAGGCTAATTGTCCTTTGTATCTGGAGTTCAAAGTCATCTGTGCTAATTGGCGGAGGACATGGGGTCATGATTCACAGATGTAGTTGGTCAGGTTTTTTCTTTTCTACGGCCGAGTTTTTTGGGTGTAGGGTTTACGGTTACATCAGTCAAACGATAGCCGTCGGTAGCTTTCTGTGGGTTGGCATTACCAACATTCAGTGGTATGGCATCGGCAAGATTTAGGCAGGCGGATTTTGCATTCGGCCTCGGTTTCGCATGGGGCTTTAGGGTACTGGGTCCCTAGGGTTCAGGCTCGCTTGAATCCCTGCGTCCGGATTTCAATTCTCAAGAAGGAATGACCTTCGACTATCGTTCTACAACGGGACACCCTGACAAATGTTCTTACCGGAGGTTAGTAGGGAATCTAGGAATATACTCCCTATATGTTCCCAATATATCCCAAAATAGTATATTCCCGTAATCCTACTGACATCCAGTAAGTTTTCTGTTCCATTGGATACGCCTGTTCTTTGCCCGGTCTGTGCTAGTGGCAAGGTTTCAGAGGGATTCTGGTATACTACTGTTCTTTAAGTCTAAAGGTAATATTGAGCTTGGAACGGGTTCCTCTGTAGACAACACTCCAAACCCTAAACCCTAAACACCTGAACCCTAAACCCCAAACCCCCACACCCTAGACCCTAATCCCTGAATCCTAAAACTCTAAACCCCTAAACCCTAAACCTTACAACCGTAAACCCTAAAACCCTAAAATCCTTAAGCCCTATACCCTAAAACCCTAAACCCTAAACTGTCCTTTGAAGGCCCACAGCGGGTTTGGTGTTAGTTCTGGGGAGTAGAGGCCAGGTGCAGGGCTGGGGCCCTGGATTTAGGTGTTCGAGGTTTAGGGGTTCGAGGTTGTAGGGTCTAGGGGTTAGGGTTTAGGGTTTAGGGTTGTAGGGTTGTAGGGTTTAGGGTTTCGGGGTTTTGGGTTCCGGGTTTAGGGCTGTTTGACTTCAGGGGCCACACAGGTGGGACTGGGACTGTGATTCTACTCGATGCACCTCCATTTAGGTCGCCGGAATCAACTCAAAGCAAGCAGGAAGTATATGAGCTATAGTCGAAAATCCTAGTATACACCCTAATCACCCCTACCCATATTACTCCCCTATATAACCCCCGTGTAAGGAATTCAGACTATAGTTCATATAGCAACAGCAATGTTTGGTAGCCTTGAAAGGTGATGAAAGCAGAAGCTGCACACTACTCGCTTGAAGAGACATACTATACATTATACTACCTGGTTTAGGGATCAGGGTTTAGGGGGAACCCCAAAACAACGAACCCTAGAAATAGAGTAGGAATATTTTAGGAATATACTTGCCAAGGTCCTTGTATTCCTATTATATTCCTACCAAATTCTTGGGGTTCCCGTTTTGACCCCTTTATTACATACAAAGGGTTTGTTTGACCCAAACCCCTTGCAGGATCAACAGACCAAACACATCGGCCACACACCCTGTCCTATCAACTCCAACTCCCGAAGCCCTCAACCCTAAAAGTGTCAGATCTGAGCCCAAGGACCAAACGTATCTCCGTGTCGTTTGCAGATTGTAAACTTGCTTCTTGTGTGGATCTTCGTGCTGTCTTGCAACTTGCTCAGAAATGGTAGTTTTTCCAGAAAAGGGAAACCCAATATGGCTCCCAAATATTGTAAGCCTTATTATAGGGACCGCTAATTTTGGGAACACCCGAAATCTTGATATCATTACCGCCGAACCATTTCCGCTTCCTCCCGCCCGCCTTCAATTCTGCTGAAAACTCATCCGCCTCCTGCGCCTCCACCGCCTCCCGCTGAAGAACAACTCTATAGCGGCCTAAATCAATATTATGGTTTCATATTCCTTATATAATTATGGTCTATGGTACCTCAAATGGACCTCAAGATGATGTTGGGAATTATTTAGGCCCCTGGAGTAACTTTGAGGATCCTAAACTCCAAACCCGAAACCTTAAACCCTGAGTAGCCTTCAGAATCTAGAGCCTAAGCCCTGAGGCCTAAATCTGATACCCCAAACCCCAAAAGGGTTTAGGGTTTAGGGTTGAGGGAATTCCAAACTCAAACCGTAAACCCTGAACTTCCTGGTACTGGGGCTGTGCAGTAACGCATTTCCATCGTTTCTTGCTGTGGAGAAAAGCTCCGATAAAAAAGTCCCTTAACTCTAACCCTTAAACTCTAGACTCTAAACCCCAAACCCCCAACCCTAAACCCTCAACCTAAACACAGAACCTGGGACCTTCAACCCTAAATTCAAGCTCCCAGAGCCCAAGTTGCAAGGTGGGGCATCTGCCTGGCAGTCTGGGATCAGGCCGTTGGATGTTTAGGGGATTTAGGGTAAAGGGGAGGTTTAAGGTTCAGGGATTGAGGGATTTCGGGTTTAGGGTCTAGGGATTTAGGGTTTGGGGTTTCCGGATGTTACGGGTTTGCTAGGGACTATTCTACCCTAATGGCTTTCCGTTGCAGGGGTGTTGGGCTATATAGGGGTTGTAGAGGGTTCAGAACCCTTGGTTTCTTTTGGCTTAGGGAATGGGAACGACAATGGACTCAATTTAGGGTTTTGGCTTTTTGGCTTTGAGGGTTTGGGGCTTAAGGTCGGAGCTCTGGATTCAGGGAACCCCCCAAGCCCCTATCAGACACACCCTTTCAAACTAGGATCCCTTGTTGGGGAACAGTAAGTGAGATTAGGGTTTAGGGTTTAGGAACCCTAAACCCTAAACCCGGTTCAGGGGCTAGGCTCTAGGGTTTGAATGTTTGTGCTTGCCTTCTGTTTGGTTTGTAGCGTGTGGTCCCTCTGCAGGGAATCTGCGGATAAGGGTTGTGGTGTGTATGGTTCGGCCTGGCAAACTGCAGATCCTGCGCTGTCATTTGAGCCGATGTCTAAACTTTTAGTATCCCCCTTGATAACCTTTATAATGCTTCTCTACATATTTAATCCCCTATATCCACCGTTTTAAAGGAGTTTAGACTACAGCTCATTTTGGCATAACTTGAGCATAGTCTACCCCGAGCCCTCGTCGAGGAATTGTGAAGGGGTGGAGATGCGTATCCTATATGTTTTCATACGGGCCACTGTCTAAACTCTTTGAACAGGGCTTGTATAGGTGATTATACAGGGGAGTAATATAGGGATTATTAAGAGGGATGCTGGGAGTTTGGACGAAAGCTCACATAGGCTTGGAGTTCAGGGATTACATCGGCGTAGGTCCCAAACACTAAGTGAGATGAAGAGAGACAAAGGGGGCCAGTTGCCTCGGAAACCCTTCCGAGGCTCAAGAATCGGGACCTATGATCACCATACTGTAGGACCCTTTACAGGAAAGGTATGAGCTGTAGTCTAAACTCCTTACAGGCGGTTATATAGGGTTAAAGGTTCAGGGTTTAGGGTGCTAAACTCCTTAACGGGGCTATATAGGGGATTGTATAGGGGAGTATTCATGAGAAGGGAAACTCGCAGTTTAGATTGCAGCTCGCATAGGGGCATGTAACGTTATACAGTCACATGTGGGTTTCAAGGATTAGGGTTTAAGGTTTGGGGCTTAGGACTAGGGACTACAACAGAATCTGCTGAGGAACTATTCTTCACTACATATCCAATCAGTAGGGCTTCTGGTTGAGTGTTTAAGGCCGTCTAGGAGTCTAGGAGTTGAGGTTTCGAGGTTTGGTGTAGGGTTCGGGGTTTCGGTAATTGCTGAAGGGCCCCTAAATCCTAGATCTACCCTAAACCCTAAACCCTAAACCCCAGAACCCTAAAACCTTTTGCCATGCACCTTCAGCGCTAAGCCCCCAAAGCAAGACGGGTTGTTGTTGGAATTCGGCATGACACTGGACTTCCCGTGCTAAACCTAAGCCCACTAAACCGTAAGCCCCAAACACTAAACTCTTGGTTTAGGCTTTAGTGTTTAGGGTTAAGCGCTTGGCCCAAAACACTAAGCCCTGAAGCGCTTGAGCCAGAGTCTTTCTCCGAGCATCCCCCTTAAGAACCCCTATAATGCTCCCCTGTATGATCCCCTGCATAATCCCAAGCCATTTTTGGTGCCTTCCAAAGCAGAACTGTAGACTTATACGTGAGTCTTTACAAATTAATGAATATAAATACATGCATATACATTTATATATATGTTGTATACATGGATTACAAGCGGATGGTGCTAATAGGTATTCTGGCCGCTATTTTGCGCATCAAACCTTCAACCTTAGGAAGCAGCCATTTGAGCAAGCAGCGCAAGTGACTAAACTATACTAAACTGTAAGGCGTACACCTCAAACCCAAACCCAAAACCTTGTGGTATTTAGACCTAGACGTCCTTCAGCCCCAAACATTAAACCTCGTGCCCCAGACAGCTTCCCTGCACTTTAAGGGTTTAGGATCCAAGGTTAGGGGTTGGGACTTGGAATCTAGGGTTCAGGGAATAATGGAGAAACAAATGGGAAAGAACATGCAACATAAAATGGAAACTATTATTTGAGTTCAGCATGTGGGGTTGGGGACGGGATTAGGGCCTAGGCAAAAACAGAGAGCCAAATGGAAAAGAACTGGCTGCTTCAGAGTTTACAGGCGCCTAGACCCTCAACCGTAAGCCTTAAGCCTTAAACCCTAACCCCTAAATCCTAAGCCCCAAGCCCTAAATCCTAAGCCCTAAGCCCTGAATCCTGGGCCCTAAGCCCTTAGTTTTAAAGCCCTAAAGCCCAATTTTTCAGGGGCTTTTGTTCAGGCCGCCAAAGCCGAATCCCCTACCGGCACAACGGCCCCAGGTGCTTCTTGGGTGATTCTGGGGTTTAGGGATGAGGATTGAGGGGTTTTAGTGTTTTAGGGTTTAGGGTTAAGGGATGAGGATTGAGGGGTTTAGGGTTTAAAGTTTTACAGTTGTAGGGTTACGGGTTTTAGGGTTTTAGGGTTTAGGGTTTTAGGGTTTAGAGTTTAGGGTTTTGGGGTTAAGGGTTTTAGGGGTGTAGGGTTCTAGGGTTTAGGGTTTTAGGGTTTAGGGTCTTAGGGTTAAGGGTTTTAGGGGTGTAGGGTTTTAGGGCTTTAGGGGTGTAGGGGTTTAGGGTTTTAGGGTGTAGAGTTTTAGGGTTTCAGGGTTTAGGGTTTAGGGTTTTTGGTTTTAGGGTTTTTAGGGATGAGGATTGAGGGGCTTAGGGTTCGGGGTTTATATCAGGGGACTCAGAAGGTGGGATGAAGGTAGGTGGGTTAAAGGATCCCGCGTGTATATACTCCACAATATCGAGGCGTGACCTTTCTTTACCCGGCCTTTTGAGCCTTTTGGGTTCAGGGATGAGGATCCAGGGGTTTAGTTAGGGTTAAGGGTTTAGGATTTTATGATTCAGGGTCTAGGCTATAAGGTTAGGATGTAGGGTGTAGGGTTTACTAGGGTTCAAGGTTTAGCACGTAGGGTTTAGGCTTAGAGCTTCGGGTTCCCTAAACCCTAAACCCTAAACCCTAAACCTTTAGGCTTAGGATTCAGGGTTGAGGGTTTTAGGGTTTGGTTTAGAGTGCCGGGGGTCTTGGGGGTCTGCCTCGAGGGTTGGTGGGGCTTAGTGAGTAGGTTTAGGGTTTAAGGTTTAGGGTTTAGGGTTTAGGAGGGTTTAGGGTTTAGGGTTTAGGAGGGTTTAGGAGGGTTTAGGGTTTAGGGTTTAGGGATGATGGGGCTACTTGGGATTAGTGTAAGGTTCGTTGAGGTAGTAGTCAAAACACTTGTCGTGCTCTTGTACTTGGGCCGGCCTTCACAGGGCCTGGTGAGTTATACGCACGGTCATGAGGGGGATTGTAGTATCATGAGAAATGCGTGCTTCTGAAAGCATGTAACACCCACACCCTAAACCCATTAAACCCCAAGCCCTGAACTCGAAGCTCAGGACCCTAAACCCAAATTTCTAAACCTACTGAATCCAAAGCCCTAAGCCCAAAACTCTAAGATTATATCACCCCTACATAACCCTATATAGTAGTTTCCATTTTCTGTTCCATTTTCTGTTCCATTTTCCCAATACAACCCCAATATATAACTCTATAATCCCGTTTGAACCCCTATATAACCTTAAACCTGCTCAACCCAAGGCCTTAAATCATTCCTTGAACCCTCACTCCCGCATGGCATCTCGCAGGTCGTACCGGTTGGTAAGCAAGTCAAGGCTGTTTAGGGTTTAGGCCTTAGGGTTTAGGGCTTAGGGTTTAGGATTTGGGAGTTGCTTGTAGGACTTAGGATCTAGGGTTGAGGGTTTGGGGTTCAGGATTTAGGATTTAGGGTTTAGTTTTTTTCCTGTAGGGTTAAGGGTTTAGGATGTAGGGTTTAGGGTTTAGGCCGTCAGGATTTTGGGTTTGCAGCTTTGGGGTGGGTGTTACTGATCATGACTGTAGATACCACAACAAGGTCACCTTCTCGTTCACCCCAGTATTTACCATATAGCCGGGCTGCTCAGAAACCTTAAGCCCTAAACCCCTAAACCCTCCTCAGCATCAAGCCAGGGTTTGCGGGATGGACCCTGAACCCCAAAGCCGGTTTGAGGGTTTTTGCGACCAAGGTTTGAGGTTTAGGATTTAGGGTTTAGGGTTGAGCGTTTAGGGTTCAGGGTCTACAGCTGAGGATTTTGGTGCGGCAGTTGCCCTAAACCCCGAACCCTACATCCCAAACCCTAAACCGCAGGGTTTAGGGTTGGCTGAAGTGGGCATGGAACCTCCCAAAACACAAGCCTACAATAGGGTTTAAAGGGGTTCAAGGGCTTAGGGTTGATGTTAGGATTTAGGATTTAGGGTTTAGGGTTTAGGAATCCTGAAAGTAGCCCCATACATGAAGGACCCATAAACAGGAACGTGGAGTCCCCCTTGGGTCTCCTGGGGCTACACCAGCGGTATTGTTGATCGGAATCCTATAGTCCCCAATGTAGAGTAAGTACATATCCTCTTGGCTATATGATTTAAACCTTAAACCGAAATCCTAAAGACTAAAACCTAAACTCTGAATACCTCAGCCCGAAATATGAGCTCTAAGCCTCTTTTCTAGTAAGAAGAAGGGTGCAGGATCTAGGGTTCCAAGCCCCAGGCCATCAACCATCCCTAAGACTAAACTCTCCAACCCAAGCCCATGGTCTAATCTTTCCTTAAATTCCACGCCCTAGCCTTATCCTTGCCCAAAACCCGTCCGATGAGTTCAGTTTTTAAATATATGCCCGAAGCTTCTAGCCCTTAACCTCATATTCTCCCCTTAAAATTCGTTCCCTCACCTCTGAAACATATGCGGTAACCTCCCAGCCCTTTCCCAAAGCCTTGAGCAATTTCGTCTGGGTCAGAATAGGGTCAAACAGCAGGGAATGGGAGATCTGAACCATAAACCCTAAACCCTAATAACCTTAAAGCTGGACACCCAGATGCGATCTCACCCAAAACATTTGTCCCCAGGCCCAGTCACCACAACCCCAAGTCTAAGGATGTGTGCTGTTCTCAAAATTTTGGGCCCCTTTTGCTTATCACTTATACTGCCGCACATAATATTTGGGGATACCACATTGGGGCCTTATTTTTGGGAACTACCCATGTAGGAGTTTTCGGGTTGTGCTTGTATATGGGCGCCAGGTGCAGTTTACACGAAGCTGGTGACTTCAATGATCTGGCTGTGAGGGGAATCAGAAGCAAAATAAGTAGGTGGAGTTTTGATCGCTGCTACTAAGCTACTACTCTACTATTGCTGTTTTTCCGAACCCTAAACAATTGAGCACAGTAGAACCTACAAGGCTCATATGCCCGCAGCCCTGAACTCCGAACCCTAAACCCTTGTGTCAACTCATGTGCCCTTTTTCCTTCATCAAAGAAGTACTCAAATGCAAAATGACCCCCTCCAAACCCTAAGTAATTGTAAGCCCTAAACCCTAAATCCTAAACCCCCAAAACCTTAAACCTCAGATCCTAGATCCCAATCCGAAAGCCAGGCGCCTGAGCAAGGGGCGCCAAAGGGCGCACAGCTTCCTGCTGCCGTGACCTTGTCCGGCTTTGTGAGAGGTTATAGGAGTTTAGGGTTTAGGGTTTAGGGTTCAGGGGGACCTTTCTGGGGATGTACAGGGATGTCTAGCGATAAGGGTGTAGGGTTTAAGGGTTTTTGGATAGGCATGTATTTACATATGTACTGTGCATGTAGTGGCCAAGAGAGTCAGGGGTTTGGGCTTTAGGATTTAGGGTAGAGGCATCTGGGATCCTGGGATACTTACGAGCTTCCTGAAGTCAGGGGTCCCTGTTTGCATGCTGGGGAGCCTTAAGCCCTAATCCCTAAAGCCTCAGTCCGAATCCCTAAACCCTAATCCCTAAATCCCAATTTCTAAACCCGAATTCTCAACTTTAAACCTTGAAAACCAGATCTGCACCATGCGCCCCTGACATTTACCCCTAGCTCTTTCCTGGGTCCTAACCGTCGGCCCCTTCACAGGGAATACATAGGGATGTATAGGTGTATATGGGGATATAGAAGGATGTATAAGGATCCATAGATATATATATATATGTATGTATATATATATATATAGGGTTTAGGGTTTCAAGGGCCGGCAGCAACAGCAGCAGCAGCAGCAGCAGCAGCAGCAGCAGCAGCACCAGCACCACGTGAGCAGCCCAAAAAGGTATAACCAGAACAAGAGGAACTCCGTTCTAGCATAGGGATACACTGTGGTTGGCCTTGTTGGGGCCTTTTCCGGTTTTTGGGGGGGACCAGGGGCTCGCAGTTGCAGCTCCCTGGCCCCAAGCATTGTCGAGGCTTAAATGACGGCAAAAGGGTTTGGTGGCTCTTCATATGCTGGGGGTACATGAGCAATGTGGAGGCTGCAAGGCTCCTTTCCCGAAGGTCTATCCTGCACATGCTGCAGCCAAAGCTTCAAGGCTCCAAACCCTGAAGCCTAAAATGCTTAAGTCCCCCACATGCAAGCCTCCAAACCTTGAACTCAAAACCTTTAAAGGAGTCCCTGGTAAGGTGCTCTTGATTGCTGTTCAGGGAGATACATAGGATTTGGGTTTCAGGGGTTTTGAAGATTCAGAGATCCTTTTCTGCTGGGAGCCCTCGTAAGAAAGATCATCTAGATTATGATGAGGATTTTTTCCTTTTCAAGTGCCCAGTTCCGAAACCCCCACGCCTGAAAAACCCAAACCGTGAGGAACCATCCGAAACTCACACATTCCAATTTTCTTCTATAGGCAGCGCCTGTTGGCAAGCAGCTTAAGGCGTGCTTGGGCGGTGGATTCAGAGTTGTTTTTTGGTGTAGGTGTGGGGCTGTGAGGCCCTAGTGTTTGAATACTGATGACGGAGGAACCCTGTGTCATGCAAGATTTCCTCCATCAACAGTACATTGTGGCTTTCAGGTTCTGTCTCTTAAGTACAACATCATGGACTCACGTTGTTGGGGCGTGTCAGTGTGGTTCATGTGGCCGTTTCCAACAGTCAAGTTGTTTGCAGAGGGTGGTCTTTTGAATTATACCTGAAACTTACCATGCCAACAACTTAAAGCTTCGAACCCCAAAGCTGAAACCACAATCCTGAGGCCCTAAGCCACAAAATGCAAAATGTGGGCAAGCAGTTGACCCCTTGACATTTGCAATTTGATTCTGGGGGTGTTATGGCTGGGGGTTGTTTTTTTGGGTTTAAAGTTTAGGGTTTGGGGTTCCAAGTCTAGTCTAGAGTCTAAGGTTTTGTGCTTAGGCCACTTCGGGATTGGCCCTCGTTGATGCTTGCGTGCCCAAGACCAGAAACCTTTGTTCTTTACCATATGTGAGTACAGGTATGGTTGATATTGGTGTTGTTCATGATTTACGCGAGCATATGATTAAAAAGATCGAATTTGTGCAAGGCTGTGTTGATTTCGTCGAGCAATTGCCGATCGAGTAATCTATATGCTGCTATTTGGTACAAAACGTTTCTCGGGTTACATTCCAGCATAGCCCTATAGAGTTCCTGTAACCACCCTAAGCCCGAGACCCTTACACCGTTAGCTCTACAACCTAAATTCTTAGACCCTAAACTCAACCCTACATCCTACCCTTTTTGAGGGATCGTGGGTTTACACTGTGACAAAGATCCGGCTCAATGGCTGGGTCCAAGCCTGCTAAGGGGTTTAGAGTTTAGGGGTTTAGGGGTTTAGGATTTAGGGCTCAGGGTTTAAAGTTTAGGATTCAGGGTTTAGGGCTTAGGTTTTAGGATTTAAGGGTTTGGGGCTTTGGGTTTCCGGGTATAGGGTTTAAAGTTTTTGGTTTCTTGAGCCTTGAAACTCTCAACACTGAATCCTACAGCAACCTCCTCTCCTGGATAAGTAGAAGTTTGACGAGGGTGCGGAGAACCAAATGGCAAAGCACATGGAAATGACGTGAGAACTGGGATTTGGAAGGGGCTTCTAGGTCGCAATCACCAAACCCCAAGCTGTTACTCCCATGGTTTAGGGTTTAGGGTTTAGGGCCCTAAACCCTAAACCCTAAACCCTAAACCCTAAAATGTACCTTTTGAGATTGGGAAAAAAGGCCATGGGAAGACGAACATGGGGGTGGTATACCTTTAACCCCCATAAGCTTCAAAGGATTTCAGCAACACCCATCCTTAAACAATTTGCGAAGGTTTCCTGACCTTAAACCTTCAAGCCTGCACACCAAAAACTCGACCCCAAACCCCAAACCCCCCTAAACCCTAAACCCCAAACCCTGAATCTTCATCCTTCAGACCTAAGTCCCAAACCCCATGCTCGACCACGTCCACCTAACTCTCCAAGTATCCCTCCATGTAGAAACCTGCCCTAAACCCTAAACCGCAAACCTTAAACCCTATAATTTAATAGTTTCCACTTTATATTCCATTTTCCCAATGTAACCCTAAACCCTTAACCCCAAACCCTAAACCCTGAACCCAAAACCCTAAACCAATATACTAAACCTTATGCACCTCAGAGCTCGCACCTTCAGTCGGGCTTAGGGATGTTGGGATGTAGGATCGAGGGTTTGGGAGCATATGCGAGTACGGGATTTTCGGATACAAGGTTCAGGGTTTAGGGTTTAGGGTTTAGGGTTTAGGATTTAGGGTTTAGGGTTTGGGGTTTTGGATTCATGGTTCAGGATGTAGGGTCTAAGATTTTTCAATTCTAGGACTCCGGTCTTAGGATTAAAAGCTCCGCGGTTAGTTTTCTAGTATTCGCGGGTTTAGGATTTAGGCCACCCACCTGCAGTGTTTGTCGGCTTCGTTGGCCTTTACTTGCTAAGCCCCCCCATTTCACGTCTACTATGTTTAGCCTGGTCAAAACATCGTATTGGTGAATCTAGCTCGTAAACTTCAGCTTCGACGCAAAGGTTATGCATGTGTATTCTGAAAGCGCGCGCGAGCGTATGCACCGTTGGAATCTTCAACATTCGTCCCATCACTCGAGGTGAAGAAGTGCTCGAAGATGAGCAAGCTGAGAAGCGCCTGAGGAATGCCTTGCTTCTTAATTTGCTGCAAGAGGGCGAGCAGTTCAAGCACAAAGCTGCGCAGGAGCCTTCCCGCTGCACATGAGGGCACCTTCTTTAGTTCCCCATTGCACCATTGCTGCAAACCCTAAACCTTGAAACCTGAACGCTAACCCCCACAAACCCTAAATCCTAAACCCTGAACCCTAAACCTCAAACCCTAAATCATAAACCCTGAACCCTAAACCCTAGACCCTAAATCCTAAACCCCAAACCGTATGTTCTGTGCGCCTGGAGCCTTGCAGTTGCCGCAGTCGCTGGGCAAAGGCCGAATTCTTCCTCCTTCCACGGCAGCCGGGGACTTACTCAAGATATGATAGGACCTAGGGTTTAGGTTTTAGGGTCTACGGTTTAGGATTCAGGATTTAGGGTTGAAGGTTCAGGGTTTAGGATTTCGAGTTTAGGGTCTGGCGATGGAATGGTTTTTGGGACTGTGTAGAGTGTGGACTTTTGGTTTGTGGGGGCAGTTTTCGGGATTGATAGGAAAGAATTACGTACTCGAGCATGTTGAGTTCCGTTTTGTTACACTCAGGCTTTCAACCCTAAACCCTGAAACCTGAGCCCGCAACCCATAAACCCTAAAGTCATGGTTCCCCTACTATTCCCCGCTATACTACCTGAATTAAGGTTATTTTAGGATATGTTGGCCTAAAAAGGCTAAGTAAGGGGGAACCTACGGGGGTAGTATAGAGGAAGGTAGTAGGGGAACCCATCATAAAGGTTTCAGCGGTTCAAGGTGGAGTTTTCAGGATTTTCCAGGAACCAGTTGGCCTTTAGGTGCCTGGAGATTGTTGAGTTTAGGCGTGCTGGCCTTTCCTGCGCGGGAAGGACGCGGGGATTTCGGGTTTTTGTTCTCGGCTTGGGCTTGCAGGATTCAAAGGTTTCGGATGTACGTTTTAGGGTTTTGGGGGGTTCTGGTTCACGACCCGCCCGGCAGGAAACGAGTTCAATCGAGACTAATTTCTGTTTGACTGTTAGCGAGATTCTGCAGCTTTCACATCCTGACTTTGGCTATGACGCTTCTTGTTCGTCCTTGTTGGCTCTGGGCGGGGCTGAGGGTTTTGGGAGATCGGATCTGCGGCTTGGGCATGTTGAGTTTACACTTTTTTGCTTGTGATAGGCATGCATCTTTGTGAGCACTAGCGGTTGTAGAGGTCGGGGGTTTGTGAATGTTCAAGGCAAATCTTTCGCATCTAAGCGTGGACATCCATTTGGAGCCCTCAACGCTAAACCCTTAAGCCCCGCTCTCAGTGCTCAACACTGCACCCTTATGAATATCATGTAAATTGCGATCCTATAGTCCCCAGGAAATTATAGAAACACCATAGCTTCACAGCTTGAATAAATACCAAGAGTATACCTGTGTAGGTTTCATTCAACTATAGTATAGCCTACGCTTAATCCGTTCTCTAGAGGAATAGGCACCTACCTTACATTCCTTACAATGGCCGCCAATAACCCTAAACCCTAAACCCTAAACCCTAAACTGCATCATGCTAATTCTCTGGGCTCCTAAGCACCTAGCCACTCAAAGCATAGATATCCCCATACACATATGGGGATTGTCCTAAATTACTGTCAATACGGGGTCCTATATTTAGGTTCCTATTATAATACGGGGCCCTATATAAGTTTCCCCCATTTTGGGAACAGTAATTTAGGGAAACTTCCATATGTATTTCCCCTAAGCCCTAAACCCTGTTATAAAGGGCCCCAGTAGATTAAACTCTAAACCCTAAACCGCGCGAAGGCCGTCAAGAGAGAGACGGAGGCCTCACGGGAGGTGCGGCGAGTGTTCGCTGGACAGTGGAGTATTTAGGGTTTAGGGTTTAGGGTTTAGTAGATAGAATATGGGGTGGTAGATTGGGATAATTGAAAAGAGAATGGAAACTACTATTGAGGGTACAGGGTTTAGGGTTTAGGGTTATAGTTCTCCTTAAGTAGATAGAATGTGGGGTATATGGGGATCTTGTTATAGTATACCCAAAGCCATATATTCTATCTACTTAAATGGGACTGTAGTATTAGAGCATGGGGATCTGTAGTCTGCAGCCAGTAAAATTCTGTCATCCTTTTAACCCTAATTGGGCTTAGGGTTTAGGATTCAGGGTTTAGGGTTTAGGGTTTAGGGTGGGATTTTAGAAGAGATTCCCAAGCCTAAATCCTAACCCTAAGAATCCTGAGTTGGGAGTTGGGCTTCTGCGAAGGAGGCAGAGAGCCCAGACTCATAAGGGTTTAGGGTTTAGGGATTAGGGTTTAGGGTTTAGGGTTGAGGGTTTAGGGTTGAGGGTTTAGGGTTTTTCACAGAAAATCAAAACGAACGTGCGTGATGTTTCATGGAGAAGCAAGCGGAAGCAACCATGGAAAACACAAAGAAAAATGTGTTTGTACAGGAGCTTCTAAGGATAGAGCACCTTATTTCAGGTCCCAGATTTTGAATGTCAGCAATATTGTAACTCGGGATACTATAGTGCCAAGATGGAGCAAGATCGTATCTCCTCCTCTTGGTTATACAGGGGACTGAGGAAATCATGCACCGCCTTTAATCCCAAAGTTAGGGGTTTAGGGTTTAGGGTTTAGGACCCTAAACCCTAAACCCTGAACCCTTAAACCCTAAACTAAACCCTGTGGTAAGTATGGGACTAGGAGGTTTCATCCGGCCTTACGAACCTTCGTATTCTGGTGCAGCCGGAAAAAGGCCTGACAAAAAAACACACACACACACACACTAAACCCCTAAACCCCTAAACCCTAAACTCCTAAACCCTAAACCGTTTAGGAACCCCGAGTGGTGGTAGATTTCCTCCATGCGCAGTCGTATCTCATATGAGCTATAGTCTGAACTCCTTGTATCCCTCGGGTTTAGGGGTTTAGGGGTTTAGGGTTTAAGGGGTTTAGGGGTTTAGGGTTATGAGCTATAGTCTTAACTCCTTGTATCCCCCTTAGTAAGCCCTATAATGCTCTTCCATATAATCCCCTATATCACCCCTGCTTGGTTCAGCCACAAAGATAACTGCTCACGCCGTGGGCCCAAGTGCCGATGGCCTGAAGGAAGTTCTCATTGCTGGATATATGTGTGTTTGTTTAGGGTTTAGGGTTTAGGGTTGGGGGAGTTCTCGAAATAGAGGGCGCGGCATGAGGACCCCAAAGGATAGGGCTTATAATGAGATGTTAAGGGCTTTATTGGAATTATTTCTTGAAATGCCAAGATAGAGCATTTCTTGTTTTCTCCTTTTAGCGAAGTTGTTATACTGAAGCTCCATAAGGGATGTGAAGCCATGGTGTTCCTATAATATCCCAATATCAAGATCCCGGCAAAGAGATGCTGACGTTCGTTGCACTTCGTGGCTTCATGGGTTACCCTACTGCCCCTTCCCCGGTTCAAGGTTTAGGGCTTAGGGTTTGTTCTAGCTCAGTGGGGAAGCTTGGGGGTAGTTCCTTTAAAGGGCGTCGCTCAGCTCTCAGCATTCAGTTTCGAAACGTGGCGTAGGGTTTGGGGTGGAGGGAGTAGGATTTAGAGTTCAGGGTTTAGGATTTAGGCTTCAGGGTTTAGGGTTGAGAGATCCTGCCCAGAGCCCCTGAATCTGCAACCTACACCCCATTACTACTCACTAAATACTTCACCCTGAAGATCTCAAGCCGTATATGAGCTGTAGTCTAAACTCCTCAAAGGGGGCTATATAGGGGATTCTTTAGGGGTTGCTAAGGGGGATACTAGGAGTTCAGCCTATGGCTCGTATAAGTCGTCAACACCCTGTCCCACAATTTCCTCAACCCCAAAGGTCTCTAAAGCTCTCTTGGGAGTTGCTCACAACAGCCCCCCCAAAGGAATCCGTTAAGACACTTTGTACTCCATACATATTTCTCGGGCCCCTAAGGGCCCTGCTATTTCCTAAGCCCTAAACCCAACAAACCCAATACCCTAAACCCTGAGCCCCGAAACCTGAATAAAATCCTCAAAAGCCTTCTTCTCAATTTCTAGCTAAATCCTCCTGAAGCCCCAAACCCTAAGCAGCTAAATCCTCCTGAAGCAGGTTGACACCCGAACTCCAGCGCTCCGCGTGACCACCGCGAAGTCCGAGGACCTGAAGTAAAGCCTACCTGGACCCTGGATGTCCTTCCTTTTTTGGCTTCTGTCCTCCATATTTATAGGGTATATCCCCAAAAAGGTAGGACATCCAGGGTCCAGGTATAGACTGGGTTTTGAGTGTATTGTGTTGGGACTTAGGGTCTAAGGTTCAGGGATATAGGGAGATATAGGGGTTTGTAGGTATAGGGATATATAAGGAAGAACTAAAGCCTGTTGACTGTTTTTGCGTGTATTGTTTTGGGCTCAGGGATTTCGGGTTCATTAGGGGATGGGGTGGGGTTTGGGATTTGGGGTTTAGGGCTTAGGAATTAGGGTTTCGGGTTTATTAGGGGATGGGGTATGTTTAGGGTTTACGGTTTGTTGAGGGTATGGGGTCTCAGGTGAGGGACTGACAGGGTACCCCACAAGGGGGCATGTTGTGATGTTGCGTGTGTAAGTCGTTTCTGGAAATGCCGGCGTGACGTGCCACAATGCTGAAGCCCTCCACTGCTTTCGAGATTCTTCTCTACACAGAAAACCCTTCATCCTAACCCCCAAACTCGCAATCCTGAACTCCAATCCATGAACCCCAAACTCTTCATATCCCTACAACTCCCAGCTCCCATGTCCATCTCCAGTTGGTGTTCCGTTTGATGTTATGTTACCTCCCAGGCGAACTAATCCCTTCATACCAATGTTGAACACCTACCCCACCCCGCTCAGTAAATATCCCCCATAAGGCCCATAAGAGACCTTAGATATTGGGGGACGTTCTTAATATCATGGGTGGGGCATACCCTAAACGCCCTAACCCTAAACCCTATATATCCTCTATAACCCCTTAACGGGACGCATAGTATTAGTTGGGGTGTGTGAGTGTGGGGTACGTGTAATATTAGTATGAAGTGGTTACCATACTCCTAGCATCTTTATGAAATTGCCAGGCATTTGAAACCTCCCGAACAGGCCGTTTGAAACCTCATGAATCTTAACCTCGAGCCCTTCATGCTGGATCCTCATCCCCTACGAAACCGTATTCAACATCCCCTACGAAACCGTATTCAAAGCCTGCCTATAACCCTAAACCCCAAAGCCGAAAGCAGACTGCCATTCCAGGACGGTATTGGTGTCTTGCTTGCACATTTTTCCCCGTTGTGGATGCTGTGGACCTGACAGGTGTAGGTTCGAACAGATATTCTAAGTCTTTATTAGCTTTAGTCCTCATGTAACCCCTATAAAGCCACAGAAGCTGATTTTGATAGGGCCCCAAAACTTATCCTAGTTGAAGGTCTCGGGCTAGGGTTTTCGGGAGCTTTCCCGGGGATAGCGGTCTAGAATTTGTAGAAGGTGATCGAAAGTTGATGGGGGAAATCTTGCACCACCTAATATGCCTCAATTTGTACGGTATTTTGGAGATCCTAAGTGGTGCAAGGTTTCCTCCATCCACCCCGAACCCTTGCACCCTTGAACCCTTAAACCCTTAAACCCTTAAACCCTAAACCCATAACCCTTAAACCCTTCAACCTTAACCCCTAAACCCTAAATCACCATTGGGTCTACAGTATGGGTCCGACATCAGGTTTGTAAGGTTTGTGTGGCATGGACGTGGCATATCACGGGTTCCCTAAACCGTGAGTTCTGACACCTTCCGAAAAGCCCTAAACCCAACACCTCAGAACCAAAATCCCAAACCCAAGGCCTTAAACCTCAAGCTCAAGCCCTTATCGCTGAACCTTTATCCCCGAAAAGCCTTCAAAGTAAGTTTCTTAAGAAGCCTCAGCTTTAGGGTTTAGGGTTTAGGTTTGGAGCTGAATGTTCAGGGTTTAGGGTTTACGGTTTCAGGCTGATAGGGTTTCCTAAGATGGGTAGCTACAGTCATGTATCCCCCCTTAAGTAGATAGAACATGGGGTATATGGGGATCTTAGAAGGATACTGGTCAGTTCCACACTCTTGCTACTTCAGGGAGATTATAGCAACTTGTATCCACGTTCGTGGTGTCTCAAATCTACATACACCTAGCCATGTACCTACAAATGCACGGCGTCTTGATCTCCTTCAAAATACCCTAACCCTAAATCCCTAAACGCTAAATCCCTAAACCCTAAATCCCTAAACCCTAAATCCCTAAACCCTAAACCCTGCACCCTGAACCCTAAACCCTAAACCCTAAATCCCTAAACCCTGAAACTCACTCATCCCAAGGCATACAGACGATAGCCGGCGCCACAGTTCCCACCCGAAGTCTGCTCATCAAGTACAGACGCTTTGGGTTAAGGGTTTGGGGACTTAGGGTTTAGGGGTTTAGGGTTTAGGGTTTTTGGGTTTAGGGATTTAGGGTTTAGGGATTTATGGTTTAGGGATTGGGGTTTAGGGATTTAGGGTTTAGGGATTTGGGGGTCATTTGTATTGTGCATAGCTTATATCCTAAATTGTAGTTTCCATCTTGCTTTTCCATTATCCCTATATACCCCTTTCTAACCCTAATGCTTCTCATATTTATATAAGCCAGTATAATTTTGGGTTTAGGTATTAGGGTTTAGGGATTGGGGTTTAGGTATTAGGATTTAGGGGTTGGGGGTGCCTTTTAACATCCTGACTTATGAGCAATCGACTTCAAGGGTCTCATTTGAAGAGGCACAAGGTCTAGGGTTTAGGCCTCTCCCCAAATTCCACAAATTGAAGCAGGAGCCTTCCTCAGGAACGTCTATAAGTTAATGGATTAAGATGTAGGAACATGCTGTGGAGATTGCCCCCCACTCTAGTAACCGTGGAATCTAAATTGAGACAAAGAAAGGAGATATTTGAATATAGAGCCCTTAATAGTATTCTCCCAAATAATTTGGTTTTGGAAGATGAACAATGGAGTTCAGAAGTTGATGAGGGAATAGATTGACCTTGATCTCTGTTGTTGGAGGCTCGAAGGACGTTCCAGCTGTGCGGATGAGAGAGGAAGCCCCTTACAGTGCACAGCCTCAAGAGATTTCAAGGGCTTTGAGGCATGGATGGATCACGCGATCAGCGAGGACCCCGAAATCCGCATCCAAGATGAAATCGAAGACTTCGGACGGGCGCCGGGGTTTTAAGGTTAGGGTTTAGGGTTCAGGGTACCCTATCAGGGTCCAAAGAAGGAATTTTAGGATGCAATGGTGCATAATGGTACTGGTAGATGACGGCAATGCCCTGCATGGAATCACCAGCAGCCCCCAATAGGTTACATACCTGTCATGTAGGGAATAACGGAAAAGAACATAGAAGCTGTCCTATTATCATAGGTTACATATGGTAGTGTCCATAAATTAGGGGGACCCCCGCATGGTGCGACCGCCATATGCCTTCGGGGCTTACCTCTGATGACAAACTCTTGGTTCGTTCCTTCCACCGCGTCTTTTCTTGGTGCTGCTAACCCTAAACCCTAAACACCCTAAGTCCCCCGACCCTCCAAGTACCCTCGGCTTGGTAAATCCCGAACTTAAAGCCCTGTACTCGAAACCTCCGGAGGCTGTAGGACCCAACCTTCAACCCGAATCCCCAAACCCTAGATCTTAAACCCAAAGCCCTAACCTTCAACCTTAAAACCCCAAGCCTTAGATCTAAGTCCCTAAACCCCAAACCCAAAAAACCCTGAACCATCAACCCAAAACCCAACACCTTAAAACCAAATTCCTAAACCCCAAAACCCAAAACCCTAGATCCAAAACCCTAGACCCTAAACCCAAGACTCTAAACCGCCTGGGTGCCGGGTAGCTCCTGCGCCGCCGAGGTTGGGGATTACACGGACATAGGTGCTAACCATGGGCGGAGGCGCAATTCTCGGAGGAGGATTTGGGGTTTTAGGGTTTAGGGTGTAGGGTGTCGGGTGTAGGATATAGGGTTTAGGGTTGATGGTTCAGGGTTTCCGGTTTAGGTGCGGGTTGAGTTTCGCCACTTTTTGGCACCAAGTATTGGAGTTTTGGATTGAGTTTTCCCACTTCTAGCCCCAAGCAAGGCTAGTTTGGGTTGGGTTGTCCTTTTCTGGGTCCAAGAATGGCCAGTTTGGGGTTGAGCTTCACCTCTTCCAGCCCGAATTACGGTTGCCTTTGGAGCTCCAAATACATTCCAACCCCCAAGACCTGACACCCTAATGGAACTATAGTTTGAGTTCAGCTTCCCCATTTCTAGCCGCAAGTGTTTGTACTTTTGAACTTCCAAGCAAGCCGAGTCCTAAACCCTAAACCCTCAACCCGAAACGCTAATCCCAAGCCCTAAACCCTTGATCGCCATTTGTGCACCCCGATCCCCAGTCCATAACGAATATGAAAGGTAATAAATACAGATTGGGTTTAGGGTTTAGGGTTTAGGGATGGTGTAAGGAATGAGATACCCCTCTACAAACCTCCAAATACCATATTCCTCGCGATAAAAGCCCCTTGAAAAAGGGTCTGCTGGTGATTGGAAACACAAAGCCCTATCTCTGTACAGAGAAGTACACATCCCTGTATACAGCCCCTATGACCCTTTTATTCGATCTGTAATTTTTGCAAACCCTACGCGGATAACAGGGCTTTGCAAGGGATCTCAAGGTGGAAATTTAGAAGGTTCTCACCAAACTTTTGGACCCTAAACCCTAAACCCTGTTTAGGATCTAGGGTCTGGGGGAGACTGACGGGACGAGCTTCTTGATACGTACAGCATTTTGAACGGGCACGGCGCAAAATGGCCCACATCTGATAGCAGGCTACTCATCAATGAGAGCTCTGACTTGGAACTCTTTGACAGCCCTGCCCGCCCCCCAACTAGTCATAGTTGCCGTGGGGTGCCTAAACCTAAACCCTAAACCTTTTACGTCTACCCTGGGCTAAACATGAACCTGGGAGCTAGGCAAAAACCAAGTGAACGGGTTTAGGGTTTAGGCTTTAGGGTTTAGGGTTTAGTGAACAGGCAACCCGCGATGAGATTCCCAGAAAAGAGCACATCGACCCCCCCCAATAGCAGTTTGCAGAGATTCCGCTTCTTGTGACCCTAAGCCCCAAACACTAACCCTAAAACTTACAGAACATTACGCCCTGGTGGCGTGTATTTGCCGGGTTCGGATTTTAAGCAGAAAATTTGGAAGATATTGCTCCACCTGGGGTTGGGGTATAGGGATTAGGGATTAGGGTCTAGATCCCAAACCCGAAGCCTTTTGCCATCATGCCTCAAGCAACCCTCAACCCTCCCTAAATAATCCTAAACCTTAGACCCTGCACGATAACCTTTACAAGGACCTGTAGAACAGGGTTTAGGGTTTAGGGCTTATGGTTTAGGGTTTGGGGTTTGTGAGCTTTATAGGGGTGTGCAGTTCTACACAGAAAGGAAACCTGCTTCGAGGGTGTCGGTCGGGCTGTTATCCCTTTTGGCATTACGGGTTTCAGGGTTTAAGGGTTTAGGAGGGTTTAAGGGCTTATAAGGGTTTAAAGGTTTACAAAGGTTTCAGGCTTCAGGGTTTAGAAGGGTTTAAGGGTCTATATACAAGGTTCTAATTAAGCGTTTTCGGGCTCCAAGGATTTAGTGTTTAGGTTTCAGGGTTTAGGCGGGCTTGGGCCCTCCCGAGTGCCAAAGCCCCAGCGCTATGAAGAGTTCCCAATGTAGACCCATGATTAATAACCCCCCTCCTTTTAAGGGCCTGAATATTAGGGTTTAGGGTTTAGGACTTAGGGTCCCATGATTAATAAGCCCCATCCTTGTAAGCGCCTGAATATTCGGATCCCTTTTTTCATCCCGATTAATGGGAGTGGGTTTATTAATCAGGGTTCTGGGTTACACACCCCAGAAAAAAGAGTCCAAGCGGTCGGGCCGCTGTCCACCAGCTAGCCCACTTTCTAGTGTTTTATGTTTCTGTATGGTAGTGTGTTTCGTACTTTGCCTACCTAGTCCGCCAGGTATTACCAGCGGATGGGAGTCATAGAAGGGCATGCGACTGCCTCAGCTGAGGGTTTGGGGTTGTGAAGGGCTGGCTGTTCAGGCAACCAGGAGATTGGGACTCCGAGTTTGTAGTCCTCTAAACCCTAAATACGAAACAGTGTTCTCCCGTTCAGGTTTGGGGAGGTAATCTTGAAGGGACACATGGGTACCCACCATTATTTTAGATAATGTAGCAGTTTCCATTTTCTTTTCCGTTATTGGTACCCTCAATCCCATATACCCCATATGATCCCCAAAAGTTCCAACTTTCTGGTGGTTTGCATAGGATAGAGGGATCGACTGGGGTTCGACTATAGGGTCCTGATTATAGGGGTTGGGTAACTAAGATCCCTTACTACCTAGACCCTAAACTTTAAACCCTAAGTAAAACATCCGTATCGAAGCCGACTAGGCGGAAGAAGTCGTTTGCAGCAGACAAAGAAATCTGGATAAATGTTAGGGATCCTTTATACTTTTTGGGGTATGGGATTCCTTACATTTATGTAAAAAGGATCCGGTTGGTACCACACAGACCGAGTCTTTTTTTTCCTAGGGTAATGTGGGCTAAGAAATGGCATACCAGCCATGCGGACACCCGAGCGGTTTAGGCTTGAGGGTTTAGGGTTTTGGGTTTCAGGGTTTTGGGTTTAAGGTTTGAAGACGTTGGGATTCAAGGGAATGCCACAGCTACAGGTGGGGCTTGACTGGGCCCCCGACCACTGGAGGGAGGGGGGTGCAGCAAAGGGGGTCGTAGAGGGCTTTGAGAGGGTTCCAAATGCCCTGAGGCTGGACCAGCCGCGGCGAATCATTCCTGTGAGGCGTGTCTGGTAAGTGTGCATAGATTTTTGCAAGGAATATTCGGGCGAGACACTTGTACTGGTAACATGCGCGTGAACAACCCTGCAAGCCCCAACGGCCTAAACCCTAAACCCTGAATCCTAGACCCTAAACCTTAAATCCTACACCCTAAACAAACGTTCTCCAGGAAGAGAGTAAGGAGCATGAACGATCGTGAATACCACCGCTTTGGATCCACAGAAGATCATGGAACATTTCCGACCCCCACAAGACCATAATCTATCTTTTGGCCACAGTTTCAGTAAGCACCCTAAACATTAAAACCTAAACCCCTAAACCCTAAACCCTAAACCCTAAACACTAAATCCTAAAGCCCTACACCCTAAACCCTTAAACCCCTAACCCTTAAATCCTGAAGTTTAGGGACCACTTTGCAGACCTTTCAGTGCCAGGCGCGCGTTGCGTTTGGCGTAAGCCCACAACCCAAAAACTCTCGGCATTCAACCCCAAGCCCCAGAACAGAGGCCGAAAAATTAAATCCTAAACTCTAAGCCCTAAACCCTAAACCCTAAGCTCTCAACCCTAACCCCTTAAATCCTAAACTCTAAGCCCTAAACCCTAAACCTTAAGCTCTAAACCCTAAACCTTAAATCCTAAACTCTAAGCTCTAAACCCCCAAAAACCTTAAACCTTAAATCCTAAACTCTAAGCCCCAAACCTTGGACCCTATGAATCCTGCTCCTGCGCTCAAAAACTCAGTCCCTGCTTGAGGCTTCGATTAGTATCCTCAGCTTACTGGCCGTGAGGGAATCTTGGAATCCATCTTTGTAGTAGCCTTTATATGACCTCCAATCATTCAGTAGTTTCCATATTTCCATTCCCTAAACAGTAGTTCTCATTTTCTTTTGCTTTTCTTCATTTTAACAGCCAGCAAGCTCACCCAGGAGTCCGTCAAGGTGTTCCTGTACTACTGGGACGACAGGCTGCCACGCGGTTTAGGGTGTAGGGTTGAGGATTGAGGGTTTAGGCCTTGGGGTGTAGGGCTTAGGATTGGGGGCGACTACTACCCAGCACATTTGAAGGGTTTTGCAAGGTCGCACATGTAGATGGCATTTCATGACGTATTCTTACATGACCTGAGATCTTATGTGTATTGGATCCCCATGGGGGGCAACATAAGTTTGGATGCATGTAGCGAAAGGGCTCCGTGTTTGCAATGTAGAAGCTTGAAAGGTAGAGTGGCGCAATTCGCTGTCGTACGGCACTATGACCGTGTGTTGCAGCTCCCAATTTTCACAAGACATGCCTGTATTGGTGGAGGTATAAGGGTTTGGGGGTGAGGGTTGATTGTTGTGGGAGGTGATGATATTCTTAGAGTGAGAGCTTCAGTGCTATATAAGGACAGTTACCCTAAACCCTAAACTCTAAACCATGTTCCGTTCGTAAGCTTCCCTGCCCCCAACGTGGCTTCGGCTAATTGCCTAGGCTTGCGGTTTTGAACCTCAGCTTTGAGAAGAAGCTTGTAATCGTAATGGTTTAGGGTTTGGGGTTCAGGACTTGCCTGTGTAATCCTAAGTCTGAGCCTCCAACCTCTCGACCCTACAGCCTAAACCAGTAATGTAGGGTTTAGGGTTCGAGGTTGGGATTAGGGCTTCTGCCTTGGGGCTTGTTAAAACGGATTTTTGGTTTCCCCAACCTGCTAAATGAGGGTCCTACAATTTGTAGTATCATACGAGCTCATGTGACTTTTGCAGGGTCCTGATTACAAGGGTTGTGGTCGCCAAGGCCCTCACCCTAAGCCCTACACTGTTACACCTGCGTTTACCAAAGCCCTCCTTTGACAAACCCTGCTTTCTGATTCCAACACCTTCATGCCCACGGACTTCGAAGCGGAGGATTAGGGTTTAGGGGTTTAGGGGTTTAAGGTTTAGGGGTTCAGAGTTCAGGGATTAGGGTTTAGGGATTAGGGTTTAGGGTTCCGGGTTTTGGGATTTGGGGGCCCGAATGGGGCTGTCATGCAAGGCCTGTGTAGACCTCATAGACCCGAATTGCCTTCACATGCGCAGTAGTCTAAGGTTAGAAGTATGGGCCCCTAAGTATGGGCCCGTAAGCCTTTTAGGGCCTTGAGCGTACATATAGGGTTGAATATGGTAGGTATATAAGGATCCCCGGATTAAGGGCCCATACTAGGGGCCCATGGTTTCAAACTTGGAAAGTATGTGGCAGCGCCCACCAGGTTGCTACCTGCGAAACACCTTCTTTCACTAAAGCTCAAGCCTTGATCCCTTTATGTCATTTATGTCCTTGTAGTTCCTACTTAACCCCAGACTAACCCTAAAGAATTCCTTTTATAAGAACCCCCTGAGCAAGGAATTCTAGACCCCAAACCCTAAACCCCAAACCCTAAACCCTAATCCCTAAACCATGAGCCCTAACCCCTACACCCTAAACCCCAAACCCTAAACCCTAATCCCTAAACCTTCATCCCTAAACCCCAAACCCTAAACCCCAAACCCTAAACCCCAAACCATAAACCCCAAACCATAAACCCCAAACCCTAAACCCCCTAAGACTCTTCGACAAACTCAGGGACGGACCTGCGCTCAGCGGATGGTGGCCGGTTCCTCAGTTTCCCGGGTTCTGAGGGCAACTTTCTGGCTTGAATCCTTGGTTTAAGGGTTGAGGGTTTCGGGGTTTAGGGCTTTAAGTAGTAGGGTTTAGGGTTAAGGGTTTAGGGACGTCTGTTGCAGGGGTGGTGGTGCCAAATGAAAAAGTTTCATTGCGCGAGAAGAACGACGTGCAAGCGTCACACACGAGGAACGACAATTTGAAACACACCTCATCCCTAAACCCTAAACCCTAAACCCCTGCCCTAAACCCTGAATCCCTGAATCCCTAAACCCCAAACCCCAAACTCGCTAAAGCGGTCCCAGCATGGTCTACGCGCATGACCAGACACGAGCACGTTTAGCTTAGAATCGAAAGCCCGACAGTCAAAGCTCGAAAAGTTTAGGTTTTCGGATTTACGGTTTACCATGTTTTGGACCCTGAAATCCTAGACTCTGCAGACTGCACAAAAGTTGCATCGAAAATTGGCCATCGTTGCCCATATAGAGTAAGATCGCATCCTCGATTTGCTTAGAGTTCTAAGAGGAGAGGAATCTAATTTTTAAGCTTTTCAACCACCAAAAAAAACGCAGCACCCTAAATCCTAAACCCAAAACCTCGTCCCATGCCCCCCCGCCTGTATTCATCGAGAGCTAGGGGCGTTTAAGGGACTGGGGCAAAAGACGTTATATCGCCCAAATAAAGATTAAATGAGGGGTAAATTCTTACACCCCTCACCCCTATGTTGTTCCCCCCTAGCCGCCGCAATGCCTCTATTCCCTATTAGCCCATGACATCATGACCCTTTCACATGCCCGTAGCTGATCCAAAGGCGCTATAATCTAAACCCCTTAGGGATGGTATAGGGGACTAATCTAGTGGTTATTGAGGGTGATGCTAGGAGTCTAAACCCTAAACCCTAAACCTATAGCTCATTTGCGAGCTTCTAAGGTTCGGAGATGAAATTGGCGGTGTGCAGGCGCAGTTTTAGGATTTAGGCTTTAGGGTTGAGGGCTTAATGTAGAAGCTTGGGGTATTGCCAGGAACAAATTGCTGGGGTAGTACTGGGAGTAATTAATTGCAAACATTTCGGACCATGCTCCCCCACACATGTCTCATATAACCCAAAAAGATTTAAGTTGTACAGGGCCCCCAAACCTACCCTTTGAAAGGGGCTTTGAGGGTCTGGGTGGGCTTGGGATTCAAAGATGGGGTAGAGGAGCTTCGATGTAAGGTTGTGTATTTAGAGACCTCCTAAGCGGTAAGTAGAGAGAATACAGCGACGTATTGAGGCACATGTTGCAACCTCAGTTCAGGGCGCATATAGGGACATTCTAAGGAACTGGGTCGAGGTTCTAAGGGTTTCGGTTTTAGCGGTGAGAGTTTAGGTTTGGGGTTGAGTGTTTAGGGTTGCAACGCCTGAATACGTACGCACAGGGAGATCAAAAAGGAAGGAAGGTGCAATCTGGAAACAACATGGAAGCTGGGATATCACAGCTGTTCGTGCAGTGCATTATGCACAATGGAATGAAAACGACCACTGGTATCCTCTCAACATCCCTGTATTGCTATTTATTGGTATTTCTGTAACTATTACTGCTACTATTCTTGTTACCTGTTACTTATATGTATTATGAAAACCCCAAACCCCATTGAGGGGCATGGGTGCTGCGTGGGAAGCATGCAAGTGGCGCCAGAGTTGGGGATGAGAGCTTAGCATGAAGGAGTTGTTTTTCACGAAGTTCTTGGTCTGGCGTCCGAATCGCTTTGGTTCCCAGTTGTGGCAATCAGAAGCCAAATTTGCGCCGACATTGGAGGGATGACGGTTCTATGGAAGTACTTCCTCGAGCTGTTTTTTGTTCAGACCAAGACTGGAGAGCAGGCTTGTTCTTGAACACACCCTGCGGCAATGTGACTCTCTTTGCCAAATTGGGGATCATGGCGGCCAATGAACTGGCTTTGAAACAGACAGTCAAAAGCAAGGGCGCTTCAGGCCTTGTTGTTTGCATGCATTGTTCCAACATCGTGCAGCACGACAGCAGCGCAGCCGCACACAATCCTGCAGTCCTGCCATCGACTTGCACGGATGCCAGCAAGTTCCGTCTGCACACCAACGAGGGTGACCCCAACAGCCAGCCAAGATGTGCTACTTTCGTTATCATGGGGCGCGCAGGTTCCTGGGACTCTGGGATTGCATAGGGATCTTGGTAGTCATGCCATGGGAACTCTGTAGCAGGATTTTGCAATGCAGAGGGTTTAGGCTTTAGGGCTCGGGGTTTAGGATTTAGGGTGGGTCGTATCTAGCCCTGAACCTTAAACGATCTGGGCAGGAGCTCAAGAGATGAAAGACCCTTTAATGCTTGGATGTCTTGCGCAGGGTTTAGGGTTCAGGTTTTAGGGTTTAGGGTTTAGGGTCAAACCTCTTAAGCAAAGCAACATCTGGGACTTCTTGACGGAAACCTGATCAGGCCCTGTTCAGGGTTTAGGGTTGGCTCCTAAACTCTGAGCCCTCCAAACCCCAATTTCTACCTCTCAGTGGTGGCATACAAGCGTGGAAGCCGAACTGGTCCAGGACTCCATGGCATCGGCAACAAATCAGCAGTCTGCAGCTCGCATGAGGTCTTTGAAGAAACAAAACCTAAGCCCTAAACACTGCACCCACAAATCCGTGAACTGAAAGCCTCGGGCCATGAAGCCCTAAAGTCCTAAATCCTACAGCCCTGACGCCTGAAGCCCTTAAAAGCCTCTAAGCATTTGCCCTTGGCTTTACCTCTCTAATCTAGAGCGTTTGTAAAGCTCCTGGACAGGTCGCATAAGCCAAAGGTGCTAAGCCCTAACCCCGCCGCCCCCAATCTAGGCCCCGAATCACGTTTCGTCCCAGGTATAGCTTCCATAAGTCTAGGTCCGTATGCCTAAGACTTACACCACATGCTGAACCCATGTTCAACCCTGAGTTAGCCAGAGTTGGACCTTTCTCACCTACTCCCCCCAACAAAGGATGAGCTGAAGGTAGGGGTTGCACTATGGTTTTTGGTGAGTATACATAGATTCCGTTAGGAATAGTGGGTGTCCATATGAGCTATAGTCTAAACTCCTTAAAGGGGGTTATATAGGGATTGTATAGGGGATCTCGTAAAAAGGCAGCGTTATAGGGGATAAAGGAAAACCCAATGTTATACTCTTAGATTCCTTGTATGATTGATTGGTGTAGGGTACTGTAAATAGACTGTAAGAGGATATTGGCAATCGCTTTAGCCGCTACACCCTCTTCTTTCCAACCCCTATATGAAACCAGGCTCGCCTTTTCATGTGATTCTCTGCTTTGCAGTAACCATAACCCAGACCCGTGATTAATGAACCCTTCCCCTTAATAGGGATTATAATAGGGATCCTCATGCCAAGGTCCTTAGAAGGAGGGGGTTTATTAATCATGGGTCTACATTAACTGCAGAAGTTTATGTAGGGCCCTGGCAGGGGGCTGCACGTTAGTTAGTTTTGAAGAGGTAAGCTCCTATCACCTACACAGTCTGCTTTAGGGTTTAGGGTTTAGGGTCTAGGGGTTAGGGTTTAGGGTTTAAGGGTTAGAGTTTAGGGGTTCGGGGTTCCCAGAGCCCCTGAGCCCGGTAAGCACGAAACCTTGCCTCCCTGAACCCTGAACCCCTTCAACTTAAGAGCCTCCGGCTCAGTCCGCCGACCCAGTGGCGGAGAAAGCACGAAAGCCTAAACGCGAAACCTTGAGGGTTTTCAGCGGCTGGCACGAGACCAATAGATAGGCGCAACAAGACT